>BMAW01080502.1:0-26628 GCA_019974015.1 Nephila pilipes
TGATACGTATTGCTCATAGAAGCGCCGAGCAAAAGAAAATCTTACCCGTAATCTTTACGTTTTCTGTAGCAGGATATCAAAATTATATGGTGTTAAGCAACTGAGGTAAAAAGGCTTGCTGATAACAGACTTTGTAAATACCAAACCCAACAGAAGTCCATTAACGAGTTTTCATTTGAATCAAAACCGACAAGGCCAGCAGATATTTGATACATCTACTGATGATATTTTCGATCCTGTTCAATGCTGTCGCGAGCACGCTGTCAAGTAAAGGATGAATCGTTGTCAGTGGTTTGTTCCTAATTTGAATTTTATATTGTATGTACTTATAATCGAATTTTCACTGCACACTAATTTTAATTTTTAAAATTGTTTTGTTTATAACATGTAATATGGAATTCATTATCACTTTTTAATTGGCTTTTGAAAATATGTAGAGTTTTTCAATTTACACGGATTTTCTGAGGTATGTATTCGTCGAAAAGAATCAGTGTGTATATAGTATATCGTGTAAAAAGCTGTGTATAGATATATAATATCCCATGAAGATTCAATGCCTTGAAATCTGAACTGTAACCAGCTTTATATATCATTTTTATGGTTAATGAATGTGAGAGAAATTGGTGAGAAATGTGAAGAACACACACACACACACAATACACACACACACATCAATACCACACACACACAAAATGTACAAACACTGACGACACATCAGAAATACAATTAACACACACACAGTCATTGTCATTAATACTATCATATCATACACACATGTCATACCACGTTGCAAATGCACACAATAATGTCAATACAATATGCTGGTTACCACACAATGCACAATGTTTCAACACAAATACCATCACCACACAATGTCATCAACAATGCCACACAACAATGATAAATTTGTTCGAAATGCTAAGTGGTCAGACAACCCTTTAAAACGCGTCACTTTCGAATAGTTTAACACTTGGTCGAAATTAAATTCTAAACTCGGTGAGATTTCTTTTGTCTTGAAATAATTCCGAAACATGTTGGAGAAAGTTAGGCTTTCATGTTGCGACTCTATGCGGCATCATTCCATAATTCGGTATCATATGAGGAGTATAATACTAGGAATAGTGTTAAATGATACTTTATTATATTGATAATGCATTACGTTATGGGCTGAGAAGCGCAATCAAAGTTACAAATTCTTCAGACAGAACCATCGCTTAATAGAATAACAAATTAATTTTCCAAAACTAAAGCGTGGCCGTGGTAGCCTAGCGGTCATGGTTTCGAATTCGTGGCTGACGGTTTTCGTTCAGTCGCAGGTTTGAGTCATGGCCATTAAAAATCCGCCGTGTAGCCTGGGCTGATGACCATTAAATCTGTCCGGGCCCTAAGTCCTCACGTTGACGTGGTGTGGAAGTTAGGAAAGGGGGATGGTGGTGTCAGATCACTTGACTGAGATTCACAGATCTCGTCACTTGACTGAGGTTCAAAATTGCGAGGCTTGTCGATAATAGCCAGCGTGTTGTTTCTAGTGCGACGTTAATAAGTTAAACTATCATGTCTTAATCATCATAACATTTTTTTCGTTAAATTATTCCGTTTGAATAAAAAAGAGAATTCAGAACCTAAATGTGAGTATTAAAAATTTCCTACAAAAACAAAGAATAGTTTGCCATTCAAAGATTAAAATGTGTTATTAATATTACAAAATTTTCTGAGTGAATTTGAATCAGTTATGTAAAATTTACTTAATCAAAAATAAAGATTTTATTCGAAGTATTTCAGTACAATATAACATATTTGCTGAATTTCGAAAATTGATACGCGTTCATATTAGATTTAGGTACATTATTTAAATATGTATTGTATTTTTTCATAAAATAGATTTCAATAAATTCGAATAGACTAATTGAAATTAAAAATATTGCCTAGAATATCTCTGAGCATCTGCAATAAAAGCCTAGTTCAGCATTCCTCGATGGGCCATGATTCAACATGGCGTCTTTTGCCAGTTTTTATTTCCTACTTTCGTGCCGTTTTTTTCAGTGTTTACTAGTTTCATTATAATTTAATTTATACGTGAATACGTATCGAAAAAACTAAACGCAGAGGGAAAAAGATTGACGTATTTCTGTAATAATAATTTGACAATATTTTTAAACATGCGTATATTATGTATGATATACAATATTTAAATATGTAGTGTATAATATAATGTAATAACACGCGTTTATTTAATAAATTAGGTGAGGTGGTAGCTTCCTTCGCTTTGGTTATTTAGAATGCATTTGTTTTCGTGCGTCGCGTTCATTATAATGAAGCAAGGGTCACATTCATACGATTTGATGAGCATTTGCTTGTAATATCACTCTTAGATATTGTGGTGTTACAGTTAATTTTCTTTTTATGAAATTTAGGTTAATTTTTTTTATCGGATGATTTCGCGACTTTTTATTAAGAGCATAAATATCAGTGTTTCCCCCTTCTATTTTATATATATGAATCATCATTTCTCAGAAACTGAATTGTTCCACTTTGGACTATTTTTAAAGAGATTATTTTACAGACCTCTCAGTTAGTGAGATAAGCTGTACGTTCAGTCATCATGAATTGGTCAGATTTTAAGAGTTATAACGACTACATGGTTTTGTTGATGCGTGGTTAACAATTGAGAATGATCATTCAGTATTCTGTACAAGAACAGAGGGAGGGATATTGTTAAAGATGTTTTAGAAAAGAGATGTCAGATGATGAGGAAGAGCTTTGTAGCTTTTACTACAAAGATTTCGGATTAGGGCTTAATAAATATGAATTACCATGCAAGAGATTAAGAAACAAAATGCTAGGAAAAATATAATCCATCAAGAATTAGTTGATGAAACAATTTATTTAATTTTCCTTATCTCTGAAGTGTTTTTTTTATGTATATTTTTGTAACAACCAACTGACTCACATATTTTAAAAGTAGCATATATGACCATAGATTTATTTTTTTCTCGAATTAAACCAGTTACTCCGTAATTTAACCCATACTTTTGTTATACAGGATGTTCATTTCGATATACTTATATCATCTTTTAGTTTATTGTAACACTGTAAGGAGCGGTTCACTTAACCCCGTGTTTAGAAACCGTACACCCCGACTGTCACGTGTTAGCTAGAATCAGATTGCTCATGTTAAAATGATTTGCCTTTACTCTGATTTATTTAGCGTTCTGTCTTGTAAACGAGGTGTTACCGAATTACATCAAACAACAACGTGACAGAAAAATAAATAGGTCTTTGCATCCATTTCACACGCTTTTAAACTCGACATATTACTCTGATTTTACTCAATGTTTTTTCAATCATTTTTTTCATTTTGTCTTAAAAAAGACTTTTACCGCAGTTTAAACCGATATTTTGCACCGCTTAGCTCAATTTTTGCTTCTTGTGCCAGAAAGCTTCACCTTCACTGAGCGATTTCCCCGCCCACTGGGTACCAGGGCAGCAAAAACAGTTTTACAGCGACTGAAGTTTAGAAGAAGGTCACAATACTGCATTTCCCTCATATCTCCGTACATTAGGGAATATTTTTTTGAAAGAAAAATGACTGTGTGGTTGTATCGTCTCTAATTTTTGGTTTTCATTTATTGCATTGTTATTATTTCTGACAACATTAAGGGTACGAGGACATACAAGGAATTCTAGAATATCATACTAAGACTTCTTGTTTTTATGATCTTTTCAAATTATTTGTAGAGCTGAGATTTTTTGTGTGCCTAAAAATATTTTAATAAATCTATAGAATTATAAACGTAATTTTTTTTTTATCATAAATGTTTTTTTTCTCTCTCTTAGTTGAATATGGACATGATATTTGGGTACCATTTTAAAGAAAATTATTACATATGATTCCAGATTTTTTATGCTTCTATGTTGGGTACTTAAGCATAACATAAACCTAAAATATTTTTTTCTCTTAATAATACCTAAATTTTAAGAAACATTTTTTTTTTGAAAAACCCATAAAATTGTTTTGATTTGTTTTCATAAGAGAATTCGTGTGTTGAATAGAATGTGAAAAGCTTCCAATCGATGAAGCAATCTTCTTTATGAATCGTTATTTCATTGATCATAACTGATTAAAATGTAAACCATTGTATATATTTCAGTCAGAAAAAATCTTTTTAAATAGCTCTTTTGAAAAAAATTCTCATTCAAATAATAATGCAATAAATTTACACAAAAATTGTTCACTATACGACAAATTTTTTTTAACGTTCCTTAAAGTATCCGCACACCTTTAAAACGCCATTTTTGTCAAAATTTTCGATTTTCTAATTTTAATGTCAGTTTAAAATTTAAAATTTAAACACTTTTTTCTTTCTAATAATGTTTAAATTTTGCTTATATCTTATTTAGAACTTAAGTTACAGGGATTGGAATTCTTAATTGCATTTGAAAGTTTGTTTTGGATTTTTCTGAAAATGAGTTTCCTCAAGATATTCACATATGGTAACGTAGATATCAGAAAAAGTTATGAATCAAATTAATTTAAATTTTCAAGTATCTTCCTTATATAGTTTTTAAGAACCCCTACTTCTCTTATGGTTGTAAAATTGATGCATTTTTAGTAACAAAGTTGTAAATCATGTATTGTTATAATTTTATTTTTTTTTCTTGTTATTTGACTCGAAAAACAATAAAAATTGTAGTACTATGATTTTCATCATGAAAGTAGAACAAGCCCCAAAAACATGTTACGATGAATAAGATAAAATTGACAAAATAATGATTTTTTTTTTGTTTATTTTCGAGTTATGAGCGTTATTCTGATAATCCATTGATGTACTATTTTCATCCTGTTTTCCACTCCAAATATTTTTTTTTTTGAATTAAAATAGATTATTAAATGTGTTTTTCGTAGTTTTAGGTACTATTTTAGCATTAAAAAATAATTTGATAGCAAATATCAATGCATTTCAAAAAAAAATTTCTCCGAAGGTGTACGGATATCTTAAACTGGATCATTTTTGTGTTATGTCTACTAAAATGCGGTGCAAAAATTGAGCTATTCTCTCCTTCTTTATGCGAGGGGGTATCTTAAAATTTAAATTATTACTAAGAAATAACCAAGATATTTGGATAACATTTATTCTGCGTATTAATGGATTCTTACGTACTCATGCTCTAAAATAGAGACCCACCCACCCACCCACCGTTGATTTGTGTGATTTCAGGAAGCCGTAATTTAAGTGCTCCAAATCGCAAGGTTTCAATTATTACTAAAAGAAATCGAGTAAAAACTTAATTTTTAACTTATTATTCTTAAAACTTCTCTACATAGTCACCTTTCAGAGTTCACTAATGTTTTTAATTTCTCACTAATGTTTTTTGATCTTTTCTAGGCTAACATCGTAGAACTTAGCAAATTGAATTCACTATCTTCTCCACAACGAGAGTTACTTCAAACTATGGCCTTCTAAAACCAAAAAGATCAACAATGAGTGCTGCTATTTGCATCATTATATATAAAACGGATCGATTAATATGCAGAATAAGTTTCATCTAGTTATCTCGGTTATTTTTAGTGATAATTAAATCTTTAAGATATTCTTATGTTTAGTAATCCTTTGAAGGGGGTTAATTGGTTGAACAGAAACATGGCGTTACAGAATCTTGTTTTGCGAAACCCATATTAGGTACAAAAAAAGTGGTTACGCTCTGGTTTGGCCTTGTGGCCGCGGTAGCCTAGTGGTCAAGGTTTCGGATTCGTGGCCTGCGGTTTTCGTTCTTTGGCCTTGGCCTTCAGGACGTGTAGCCAGGACTGATGCACGTTAAATCTGTTCGGGGCCCAAAGTCCTCCCGTGGCGTGGATTGTTAGGAGAGGGTGTGCCAGCTCAGGTGTCGTCCTCGTCACTTAACCGTGGTTCAAAATTACGAGGTCCACCGCCAATTGCCCTCGTGTTGTTTCTAGTGCGACGTTAATAAAAACTAAACTGAACTAGTTTGGCCATTTTTGATCTTAATCACAAAACAAAATAAGATATCTAATAAGGGATTTTTAATGATATTAAATCAAACAATTTTTGTAGCTTTAGAAAGCATTTATTAGTAGTTATTAGTTATTTGACACTGTTTTAGAAAATATAATTGTCAGTTGAAATCTCGTGGTCATGCTTTGTATGCTTATTAGGATTTATTTTTACTGGTTTAGTTAACGAGAAGTTAGTCATAAGATTTCGCTTTAACGCCACGGTGAAAATTTTGATTAAATTCACTAAGAGATGTTAAACAAATACATAACTACCTTGCAAATTTCCCACAGAGCTGTGTTATGGGGTCAATTTCCATAATATGGTTTGGGTGGGAATGTGGAAGCTTGGAGAGATAAGTGCCTCGTCAAGTGGCGTGGATGACACTTGACGAAGGTTCAAAATTATGTGATCTATCGCCAATAGCCTTTGTGTTGCGTAGCCGTAGTAGTCTTCTTAGTGTGACGTTAAAATGCAATCACATTCTTTAGAAAACTTGGGAGACGTGCCCACGGGAAACCCCTATATCCTTATCGATTTTCAACCCTCATCCTTGTCAAGCAAATCTTCTCTTATTTAGAAGATTTGTTGTTGCACATTTTTTGGCGGAGCATAATCACACCTGGCTTCTGCGCCATTAAACTCCACCATCACTGATTTATTCATTGTTATTATTCTTATGCACCTGAAATCTATCAACGATTCAAAACTGGGTTGCTTAAGGGGAAATCCGTCCCTCGGGGTTTACCTTCTTTAAGTAGGTACGAACTTCACCCACCAGAGGAACCCTAGTGATTTTTTTTCTCGTCATAGGGCTTACTGTTTGTGATAAACACATTTGACACATCCCCACGCTAAACCGATCCTGCTCTATTTTTGATCCTCCATCTCGTCAATCAATTTTTACTCCCCCCCCATTATTTCAAAAAAGAATAGATTGCAACTGTACATTATTTGGCGCATCATAATCATATTTGGCCCTTGAGCCATTTAAGTCTACCACAAGTCATTCACTTGGCAGTCGCTGTTGACTAACAGTCATGGTCGCGGGCTCGCGGCCGGTGATTTTCGTCGACTCGTATATTCTGGCCTTGATGCCATTAAAGACCCGCCATGTAATCAGGACTGATGCACATAAAATCTCTCGAGGCGCAGAGTCCTCCCATGGGTGTGGTGTAGAAGTTTGGATAGGGAGATGTTGTCTCGGGTGTCATTCTCGTAACTTGACCGAGGTTCGGAATTACGAGATCCGTCACCGATAGCCCTCGTGTTGGTTTTAGTGCGACGTTAATTAAACCAAGCAAGCAAGCAAACAACAGTGTTCGACAATACTTACTCGATTGCTGATGAGTCATGGTCACGAATTCATCCGTCCGTACTCTCAGGTCTGTCACCGTAGTCCGACCCGTGTGGTGACCGGGAATGACAGAATAGTCCCACTGTAACTCACGCATGTCGTAAGAGGCGACTCAAATGGGTATCCAGCGTCTGGGTGTATAGCCGGGCACGTGCCCCTGGGGATTATATCAGGGGACCTCAGCAACTTGCTTAACTCTTTAGGTAATTTCGGGCATCCTGACTCCGAGGTATCCTAGTCATCTTTTTCTTTCTCATTAAGGTTTACTGTTTTTAGTAAACAAGGATGACGCGCCCCCCTGGTTACCCTAGCGTTCCTCACTAATTTCGATCCTCCTTGTCAACCAATTTTTGTCTTTTCTTTAATTTCTTCACGTCTGGACCACAGTTAAATTTTGTTTGCCGCAGCATGACCATATCTGGCTCTTGCGCCATGAACTTTACCTTCACTCAGTCATTCACTCACGTCGACATAGCCCTCGTGTTGCTTCTTAGTGCTTGAAGTTTATTACCAATCCCCTCCCTTGAAGTGAATCTGTTGCGAAGGAAGGTGAAGATAGTCTCATCGGCGAGAAAATTCCTTACATCCCAATTACTCATTCCCAACACGGTTTTTTTTTTTTTTTGAATCATTTTCCAACGAACCATTAGCACTCATGTTGCTCTAGTACAAAGTAAATACAAATATAAGAATATTTTTTTTTAAAAAAAACCAATGTTTGTTAATTTTTTTTTTTTTTGCTACTCACATAAACTTTTAATTATATTTGATTAGTCAGCGTTAACGCCAGGGAATTAAATGTTGGGTGTTATTTTGTTGTTCTTGAAAAGACCAATACTCCATTTGTCTACTTGTAAGAATTTTTGTTACATAATTTACGGAATGTTAATTAAATAACTTCCTTTTGCTTGAATATTCCATTTCGAATTATTTACTTTCAACGCAATTACTTTAACAAGAGATCAAAATCAATTTAATAGTGAATTTAGTTTATAAAAAAAAAAAATTGAAGAATTTGTTTTAAATGTTTTTACTGATCAAATAGTTTATTGACAATCTTTATCGATGAAATCAAACTGGGCTACTGATTTTGATCATAAAAAGAGTAAACTCTGGTTTAAAGAACAATGTAGATGCGAATTTTATTGAATGTTTAAAACAGCTTTTGAATATTACATTTATTACTATTAAATAGAATAATATATTAAAATAAAACATTAAAAATCTTAGATTATGCAAAATATTAAAATAATTTTGAATGTTAATTTAGATGGTTGGAGAAATACTATTAGTCTTTTAACAATGCACGCTAATTTCAGTTACTATGTAATTAGATTTTATGCATTAATTTTGTAGATTATAAAATTGTTTTCAACACAGATAAACGTATTGAAAGTAATTTCTTAAAATTTTTTTAATGAGAAATAAATTCTTAATAATTTTAAATAAAAAAAAAAAACTATGTGACACATTAAATTTTTAACCCAAAATCTTAAATGCTATTAGAACAGGCATGCTTTATTTTTATATAATTAATTTCTAAAACAGGGTAAAAAAATCTTTGAAATTAAATTTTGAATGCAAATTTTAATAAAATTACTTAATGTCATTTCAAATCTGTTGTCGAGATTAATTTTAGTCATTTCACTGATTCTTTAAAAATTGAAACAGAATTCTAAAACTAATTCCTGAAGTTCATAAAACTTTCTCAAAATTGTGAATTCTGCCCGATGAAATTAAATTTACGGCAAGCATAGTCAGTTGTTGCTGACATGATTTAAGATTTTCCGATTAATTTTTGAAATTACTGCGAGCACTTTTTCGAGGAATCGAATCAGCGTTTCTTAATGGCAATCGATTTTTTAAACACATGGCAAATAATTGAAGCTGACTGGTTGTGCCATCTATTAGCAATATTGTGACTTAAACTCTAATCTGGATAAAATATAAGTAATTGTAAGGAGAGTAAAACGAGTAAAAAATGCACTGGTTTAATTGCGATGAATTTTTCAAACGTGTAAGTGATTCTACATTTTTTTTAACAAAAACAATCATATTTTTTTTTAAATTTCCTAAATTGAATATTTTTGAATTATTTTATTATTAAAACGGTTTATTATTTTTTTGATTTAGTTTATTTTTATCAGATCAGAAATTATACTGGTAATTAAATTTTATGTAAAAGGGAAAATCAATATTTTTAAGGGATCGTTGTTTGACATTTGATGTAAATAATTGAAAAATGAAATAATTTCTTCATTTAAATAATTTTGCTTATCAGATTTCTCAGTTTAAGTAGTTGAAGATTGTACCGTATTGTACAAATTCGAGATGAATACTTAACAGATTTACATATTTGTAGAATATTATTTTTGAGTCTTAAAAATATGAAAAAGGGCATCTAATTTTTATGAAAAATTATTTATAACTTTATACTCCCATTGGAAAAATATAGCTTATAAAAAAAGAAAAGAAAGAAATTGAGATAAAACTTATGGATTTTTTTTAATGCAATGTATTTAAAATTATTTTTTCCACTCTAAACTATCAATTCACATTTTTTAAGTAAAAGAAAAACTCAAGCAAGATTGAAATTCCTAATAGATGTTTAAAATGATCTCTTTTCATAAGCAGTTTTTAATTATTTTTGAATGGCATCAGTTTTCAACTTTCATAATTTTAATCAGAGTAATTTTTTACTAGGTCAAATATTCATTTAATAAACTTTATATTTGATAAATATTTATTAGCTGTTAAAATACAGCAATGCTTCTTTGAACAAGGTATTCACGTAATACCGTTTTAGAAAAAGGCGGCTTTGATATATAACTATATATACAAATTGATTTAAATTTACTTATTTAATTTAGAGGTATTACCTTTTATCTCTCAGATTTTAGTGTATTAGTCGGTTATATTATATAAGACACCAATTATATTTTTTAATTATAGCTATTTAAAAAAAAAAGATAATCTATTTGTATTTTTATTAGTAGTATTTGCATTTCCATGTAATTTCTGTGTGTATGTATCTTCAATGACTGATTGCTTTTTCAAAATATTAATTTCACCTGGCTAACAAGAAAAATGCTTTATATATATATAGTTTTCAATTGGAAAATATTTAGATGAAGGTCATTTAATTGAAAATATTGGTTTTTAAAAATTTTTTGTAATTGAGATATCTTGCCTTTCATTTTCTTTTTTTTCTTTTTTCTTTTTTCTTTTTTTTTAAATAAACAATTTGAATTTTGGAGTAATCCAATTTTTGCCCAACAAGATGCATTGGGGGAGGGTTGGTACCGTGGAACATGTTTAACCCTACAATTCAGTCCCAAGTCTGAATGTGCATGTTTTTTTGGGTATTCAAATTATTTTTTTAGTTTCAAATTTGATTTCAATTTTTATTCATTTATTTTACATATTCTATGAATGCTTTCTTTTGTTGATTTTGGATTTTGTTCTTTTATTTTTATATATTTTTAATAATAAAACAATGAGAATATCTTATACATACATTTTCTTGCAATCATAAGGCTGCTTTGGGCCTAATATTGTATGAATTTATGATTTAGAGATGTCTTGATGATCTGATTTAGGTTTTTACTAAAATGATTAATATTATTTTTGAATTTTTAAGAAATTCAAAATACGGTTATGCTTGTTCTCTTTGTCTGTTGTTATATTATTTTTATAGTTTTTTAACTTTGTTCCTTGGTTTTAAATTTAGTTCTTTCTGTGCACTATGGCACTTGATTTTTAAATTTTTATAAAAATATTAAGAAAGTACTATACTATCACTTACTCTTATACTTAATTTATTGTATATTTTTGTATTATAATATGGATCATTTTATTGAATGTTATCTTATAGACAATTTTATTGATTGAAATATGATAATTTTATTCATGATTTTATTTACGTATTATCGATTCTTTTATCTGATATCGTACGATAATTCTAAATTTTAATTGTATTAATGAAATTGAATCTTATTATAAAAATAGAGGGAGTGGCAATTTGGCTTGGTTGGCCGGTATTGCACTATGATGGTGTGTGTATTATCATCAAAAATTACCATTTTGCATTTATGATTTATAAGTGTAATTTTGAAGGGTGAGATGATTTCTTCAGTGCTCAATGAGATATTTTGATGGAATTATGTGATATTAATGATTACAAAAGTGGGTGCAGACATAATGGGTCAGTATATAAAAAAACTTTAAAACTATAATATTCAAAATATGTTTATAATTGTTCTTCTTGTGATGGTGTTTTGGATTCTAGAGATAATTACATTAGAAAATATGAAACGTGAATATTTTGGAACAGTAACTTTTTTAAGAATATATCTAATAATTCTGGATGTAGATTGAAAAACGGATTTAATCAAAACGACATAAAGACAAATTGAAATTTTGAAGCGACTTTTTATGATAATTATACGCAGAATTTTTGTGAATTGAAATTGAAATGTAGAAATTGTAGCGATAAAAGATACAAAACATGTATCATGATAGACGCAGAACAAAGAGATGAAAAATCCCAGTTTACTTTCTGCAAAATGAACATCTGCATTTATATGATGAAATGTAAAATATGTGAATACAAATATATAGGTCAAACATCTAATTATATTAATATTAGAATGAATCAACATAAATCAGATTCAAAGAGATACCAAATGGAAAATCAAATTTTGTAGAATAGAACTCGCACATTTTAATATGCATGGATTTGATAACATTTATCTATATATAATTAAGATTATTCCCAATGAAATGAAAAGGTTGTAGTGGGAAAATTTCTTTAAATCATATGGGTAAGATGTCTAAAAAAATCCTATAAATATAATATATTATAATAGAAATTTTCTATATTATAAAAGATATTATAGAATGTTTTTAAACCGAAGACACAAATGTAAGAAATAATAGCGGTAAACATAAAAAAATGAAGCACATGGATACAAATATCAACAGGAATAACTTTATAGAATTAGAAGAAAGATTTTAAAAAGAACTTCAACTTTAAAAAAATTAAATACTTTAATTTTGGCCTTCTTCAATCTGAATATGGAGTTGCTAAGGAGATACTTGGAAAGCTATCATATTATGAAAGACATAAGTGATTACGTTATTAATAAACTAAATATCAATATGCATATAGATAAAATGAAAATCTAACGGAATATTGCACAGTTTGATTTTTTAAGCAAATTTTTCAATAAGAAATTTTTCAAGTGTTTTTAAAAAGATACATGCATTTTCCTCCAGTTAACTGACCCGTGTGGCGACCGGGAATGACAGAATAGTCCCACTGTAGTTCATGAATGTCGTAAGAGGAGACTAAAATGAGTACCCAGCGTCTGGGGGTATAGCCGGGCACCCTGCCACTGGGGATTATATCAGGGGACCTCAGGGACTCGCCTTCGTTAGGTATGTACGGGCATCGTGATCCCTAGGCACCCTAGTGATCTTTTTCTTTCCCATGTGGTTTACTGTCTTTGGTAAACACGGGTGACTTACTCCCGGGATTCCCTAGCGATCCTTCTCTATTTTCGACCCTCCTTCTTGTCAACAACTGATCTTTTTTCGACTTCACGTCCAGACCACAGTTTTATCTTGTTTGGCGCAGCATAGCCGTATCTGGCTCTTGCGCCAATAAACTTTACATTCACTCACTCATTCCCTAGTTAACTATACAACTATAAAAGGTCTTTTAGGTACAACAAAAAATTAGAAAGATTATATTCAATTAAAATTCTGTTGTTGATTCGGAATTTTTGGGTCAATATGCGTGTGTATGTGATCATTACGGTGACTAAGTGGAAGAATATCATTGCCACGTGGTGACTGGAAATTTGAATTTAATTAAAGATGGAAAATTAATTAAGAAATATTATGAAGAAAGGTACAGGTTATAGATTATTAATAACTGAAAGCAATTGTGTAGCTGAGAATAAAATACGTAAAGATCTGGATAATTTTATAATTAAAATAGCTGTTAAATATAGTATGCCTTATGAGGACTTAACAGCATCTAAAGATAATCTTCAATGATCTAAAAAATGTTAATTATAGATTTAAAAATGGAGTAAAATTCTGAGATATTAGACCTTCTACAGAACATCTATAAACTAATTTTATAATAATATATGTAGAGTAAAGTTCCTGGGAACTTTGTAATTATATGTAGGCCTTTTCACTTTAAGAAGATGGATGAATATTTTCAAAATAGTGAAGCTTTTGTTCTTTCAAAGTGTGAAAACAGATAAATTACTAATAGGTTAGCAAGATTTCATAAAAGAACTTGGTTTACAGTTCAATAATAAAAATTTCTCTCGTGTTTTCCTAACCCTTAAAATCCATAAGAACCCAATTAAATTCAGAACTGTAACAAATGGCTAATATACATACATAACTAAATCTGGTAAAATATTTCAGAATGTTTTAAGCAATATTTTGAAGAAAAAAAAAAGCGGCTATTATTAAAAATAGTATATAATTAATTCCATAGGCAATATCCAAATCCAATCAATTTATTGTTACGATTTTCAGGATCTGTTTAATTCTATTGATATAGAGGATATGATTAGGGTTCTGACGATACTCTATAATAAATATAACATAGAAAATATGAAAAAACTCAGCAAATTTAAGAACCTTTTACAATTAGTACTGAAGGAAAAAAATATAATTTTCAATAAGAAAATATACAGACAGATAAAGGGCTTGCCTCAAGGAGGACCAGCTAGCAATATTCTAGCTAATCTGTACTTATATTTTTATGAATTGAACCAGTCTGTTTTTTATATTATAATTTTCTCACTAGGATCTTTATTTAATAAAAGGATTAATAATTAGGATAATAATTAGGATCTTTATTTCACATTTTATCTGGCAATACTTCATAATATTAGACATCTTCATTTAAAAGGTTCCTTGAACCTATTCCACTGTAATTCTTGATCACATGTCACAAGAGTTTGCATTCAGGCATTTACATCTTTGTGATTTTAATTGATTCTTCTTGGAAAAACTTGGATTCGGGTATGTTGTTTTAAATCTTTAACTAAAATTTTCTTAACTGTACTGATTTTGGGTTTTAAAATTTTTAATCGGATAGTTTTTAATTGAAAGGGCATTTTTTGGATATTTGAATTGTATATTTTTTAATTGGAAATTTTAATGGATGGGTTTTAATTGAAAAGTATTTAGATGAAGGTCATTTAAATGAAAATATTGGTTTTTAAAATTTTTTTGTAATTGAGATATCTTGCCTTTCATATTCTTTTTTTTCTTCTTGTTTCTATTTTTTTTAAATAAACAATTTGAATTTTGGAGTAATCCAATTTTTGCCCAACAAGATGCACCGGGGAAGGGTTGGTACCATAGAACATGTTTAACCCCACAATTCAGTCCCCAGTCTGAATGTGCATGTTTGGTTTTGTGAATAGCATAAAATAACATTGAAATCTCTAATAAAGGGGCGCAATCAAGTCCCAAAATTTGATTTGCATGTTTCGATTTTAATTCCTTCAAGTGCTATTTCTTATTTGTACAAAAGTAATATACCAGTCGAAATTATAATAATTCAAAGAATATTACTAAATAAAAATATAAAAAATCGATGCATTCATCACTTTAAGGATTTCACTTAAATTAAAACGAAGCTTGAATAAAATGTCGGAAGTAATGATGGTGGGTGGGTGTGACGTAATATGCTTCCAAAACTACGTGTAGCAGAGCAGTGATCTTCCCTCATGTAGGGAAAAAAAAGACAAAAAAATCCCCCCAATCCCTCGCTCTCACTGAATGTGTAATTAAAAATAACATAGAATCAACTTACTGATATTTCCCCATTATTTTTTAAGTCATTAAAACACTCAACATTTTTTGGGGAGTTATTTGAATAAAGAAATGGATTTGTTTTTTAAGAAGCACCAAAATAACAATTAAGCATTCAGTTTTAATTTAGATTTGTTCAGGAATAAAAACTAATGACTAAGCTATCTTTGATAGATTTCAAAAAAGAGAATCGCTTTGAAAGTGTCATTAATGATGCATCTTTGGAGCTGGAAAAGTTTGGAAAATGAATTGTACTTTCTGCATCTTGGGAAATACGGAAAAATGGTGATAAGAGTTTCGAAGAATATATTTAGAGAAAAAGTGTCTTAGGGTTTTCAGGGAGGGGAGAATTAGCTAATGCGTCTTTCCTGCCTTACATCAGCGAAGTGATACGATAGTATTGAGAAGCAATGCGAGGGCTATTGGCTACTATAATTTAGTACTTTGGTTAAGTGATCAGGACGAAATATAAGCTAGCATCTCTCTCCAAATATCTACATCACACTAACTAGAGGATGTAACTAGGATCTCGACCAGATTTAACACACATCAGCCCCTCTACACAGCTGATTTCAAGTGGCAATGGCATCATCTTTATTTCCACTGAGTATTCAACCGAATGCTCACCGAAAATAACGCTGACCTCGACTTAATAATGACTACCACAAGGCTACTGTTAAGATAGAGCAAATGAGAATGAATTCTAAGGAAGCATAACATTTCAATAAGTTGACTCTAGCTTTTAGTAATTTTTAATACATCACTTATCAAAGATTAAAACAATTTGAAACATGCCATGTTTTCGAGACACGGTGCTGTGGAAACGTGATGGATCTCGATGGTGGCAGGTTGTGAGTTCGTGTCTCTGCTCCTCTGAAACGACTTCGTGGATCATGGTAGTCCTGTAATTACGATTGCAAGCCTTAAAGTCTGGGATTAATTAAAGGCATACACACACAAACTAAAAGCTACAAGGGAGCTGTTGGTGCCGGCCTTTTAATTCTGAACCGGAGCCACGACAGCCGAGTGGCCATTTTGGTGAGTTAAGGCTGGCATAGTTCGACGATTCGTGAGTTCGAGTCCTGATATAATTAAAGATCTACTGTGTAGCTGTGTCGAGGCACGTTAAGTCTATCGAGGCTCAAAATCTTTGGGATGATAACTCGTGTGGTGACAGGGTATGACAGAATGGTTTCGCTGTTGCTCATACATGTGGTAAGAGGCGACTAAAATGGGCACCCAGTGTCTGGGGGGGGGTAGCCGGGCACCATACCCTTGGGGATTATATCAGGGGACCTCAGGGACTTTTCTTCAGGTAAGTACGGTCATCCTGACCCCGAGGCACCCAAGTGATATTTTTTTCTTTCACTTTTGTTTACTGTTTTTGGTAAACACGGATGAAGCACACCCGTGATACCCTAGCGATTCTTCTCTATTTTCGACCCTCCTTCATGTCAATCAATTTATATATATATATATTTTCAATTTTTATTACACGTCTAGACCACAGAAACATCTTTAGTGCTGTATAGTCACATCTGGCTTTCGTGAAATTAAAAATCCTATCACTCAGTCGCATCTTTGCGATGATGTGTGGAATCTTGGAGAATGAGGGGGCATCTCAGTTATGGTTACTTGACAGTAGCTCAAAATAACGAGGTTAGTCTCTAACAGCCCCCGTGTTGCTTCTACGTGTGACTTTACTAAACAATCAATGTGACTGAAAACTACAAAGTTCGTTGCCAACCATTCTCGTTCTGATCCAGAGCAACATTAATTCATAAAAAAAAAATAAAATTTTGAATCTTATTTGAGGTGTGTTGAAAAAATTCAGATTGGGTATGTTTTTAACTAACGAGAAATAAACGAGATGTAAAGAAAGTGAAGCTTAGTGCACTTGTGGGTAATCTTGGTGCGTATGCTTGAATTTTTTTTTTGTGCCTGCAAGTGGTGTCAGTTAATGGTATATCATCGGTGAGTGAAGAAATACAAGTTAGTTCCGTCAGGTTTTCGTTTTTGAAAAAATGGCACGAAAACTTGAAAGACAGTATATTAAATTTTGAGTAAAGCTTGGCAATTCTCTAGTGGAATTGATCCTCAAGATTCAACAGGTCTTTGGGCATAAGAGAATGGGCACTGTACAAATAAAAAAAAAATTGTCATTTTGTCAGAAATGAAAATCCGACGACGTTAATTTATTTTTAATAACTCATTGTGGATATGTAGGTGAATGATAATAATTACTTATGCTCTTTAAGATGACCTGCATGAGAACCCAAATCAGGCTATCTTGGCTTGATTTGCTTACGCACAAGTGGCAGCGGTAACCTGGTGGTCAAGGTCACGAACTTGCGGTTTCTCGAATCTACTAAAGACCTGCGGTGTAGTCGAGGCTGATACAGCACGTTAAATCTGGTCGAAGTCCCAAGTATTCCTTAGCGTGGTTTGAAATTTAGGAGAGGGAGGTTCCATGTCAGGTATCGTCACTTGACCGAGGTTCAGAATTACGAGGTCCATCGCCGATAGCCCCCCCTCCTGATGCTTCTAGTGCGACGTTAACAAAACAAAACCAAGTTGTTAACGCACGAAAAATCATTGTCGGGATACATTTGGAGTATATCTCGCATTTTGTGTCTCCAGACTGGCAGGTTCGGGTCTTGATGCCACTGAAGACTCACCGTGTAGCCGGAGCTGATGCACGTTAAATCTATTGGGGTCCGAAATCCTCCCTTTGGCGTGGATGATAGGAGAGGGGGTGCCAGCTCAGGTGTCGTCCTCGTCACTTGACCGAGTTTCAAAATTATGAGGTCCGTTGCCAATAGCCATGTGTTGCTTCTTGTGAGACATTAATAAAGCCAAACCAAACCTTGTTTCCGTACAGTCGTGGGTTCGAGACCTGATGTTACAAAAGAACTGCCGAGCAGTGGGGGAAATGAAAGTTAAATATGCCGAAGCTCCATATCCTTTCTTTGGCGTAGTGTCTAAGTTTGGGGAGGAAGGTGCCAGCTCAGGTGTCGTCCTCGTTACTTCACCGAGACTCAAAATTACGTGGGCTGTATCTTACAGCTCTCGAGTTGCATCTAAATGTGACACCGACCGACCAACCAAACCAACCAAATCTTTAGCCAATACAGCAAATTTTGGGGTGTTTTGGGGAAGGCAATTTGCTACTCCCCCCCTATCGCAATTTTTTTTTCTGGCAACTTTTTCCATTAACAAAGAATGTCGTTTTGATTCTGTTACTCGAGCTTCATCGAGTTCCGCAAAACCTTTAAATGTAAATACATCAACAGGCTCACCTAAGTACACTGGTGCTCAAAATTAAGAGAATTTTCCGATTTGGTCGATTATCTCCAGAATTACTGCACATATTTTAATGAAATTTGGTGTGGGCATAGGGTTGTTAACCATTCAACAGCTATAATACACACGCAGGATCGTGCGGAACATTCATCGGAGTCACAAAGTATGAAACAGCAGTCGCAGAATAGAACAAAAAAAAATTGTTTAATAAGGGTATTGTCCCCTCTTACAGATATATAGCTTCGTAACGTGATTTTATGCTGGAAATAAGGGAGGTTATGAGTTCCTGTGGCAATTAGTCCCATTCGTTCAGCAACGCTGTTTTCAGGTCTTAGATGGTTCTCGGAAGGGGCTTGCGAATTGCCCTTCACAGAGAGTCTAAGCCATGCCTCTATAGGATTGTTGTCTGGGAATCTCGTTGGCGAATATCCTCGCTTTCCAGAAATTCTTCGACCAAATGAGCTCTATGTGACCTCACGTTGTCATCCATTAAAAGGAAATCGGGACCATTTGGACCTCTGAAAAGGAGGATGTAGGTCTTCAAGACCTCTTCCCTATACCTCTCAAGAGTCGCAGTGACTCTTTCGAAGAGATGGAGGTGTGTCGGCTATCCAACATGATTCTTGCCCTGACCATCAAGCCTCCACTACCGTAATGGTCGATTTCTTGGATATTGGAGTGCAGGTAGCGGGTCCCTGACTCTCTCTCCTTATAAAAGTACGTCGAAAATCACTGGTTAAGGTGAATGGGGACTCATCAGTGAAGAGAAAGGTCGCCAATTGATCCATGCTCTAATCTGTATGATCTCTGCAGCATTTTAAGTGGACTTTCCTGTTGATTTTCTTTGGCCGCCAAGGCTCTTGGACCACCTTACCAAGGCTTTCTCTCGACTGATTCGGTATTCTTAAACTGTTTCCATAAGTTGGACGTGATACTGGGCGTTAAATCAAATTCTCTGTAAATCTGTATTTGAGACTGGTTTGCTTCTACCCCTACCCACAATTCGCCACCTCATTCCATCATCTAAACGTTGGTCGTTACTCACTTTTACTAATTGAATTTTAATTTAAGCGATTTATGCAAAAATCACCATGAAATGCGGTGAAATGTGCTATCGAACGAAATGTGGATTGTGGCACGAGGGCTCATAAATCCTGTTTTTTCGACTAGTCGGCCCCCGTACACGTATACGCTTACGTATTCGACGTACAAGATTTGCTTCTGTGTTTCGAAGCAGTATTTTTACATTTCTTTCAATTCTTTTCATGAAAATCTACAAAATATGCACATTCTCTTAATTTTCAGCACAAGTGTATTTCAATATATCTATTAATCCCTGAAATACCATATTAAATTGAATAACTGCATTACTTCTAATGGCAGTGTTGATAATGTCACAAAAACGTCTTTTGGACTGGACTTTCACATGATTTCATTGAAACATTTTTTTTTGTATTTTCCCTGGTAAGCATTTTTCTAATAACCTTTTATCGTATAATCAAACGAGTTAAACTTGTGGAAGTCCTTTAGACTTAGCTTTGTAAATTTGTTTATTATTTGATACGGTTCGTTAATATTTACACCAGCTCTTTGATCTAACAGGGCATTGACCATGTGCATTCAAATAACAGTGATGAATTGCCGCAATTACTGCACGTTGCATATCGTCTAAATAATTTACGTGATCACGGATTTTCAATGCCGTAATAATTTTGTAAGATACCGATGAAGACACCCATTAGTTTTCTTCGTCCTCCAACGCATTTCCGTTTTAATTTTAATTTTTTAATCTTGATCCAACACGTCTCTGTATATGTCCAATATGATCGTATTTTGTGACTGTATTCTGACCATTTAAAATCTTTCACAGCGTCATACCCCTTCGAGTCTGTGTCGCCAAAAACATACACGCGGTGCAATTTCTTCATTCCAACGGATCGTTCGAAAATACGATAAACACCTACAGGTTCCATAGTACTTGATGAAACTGTATATTTTGCTACTTTGCACAGTTTTATGAACTCTTCGGGGTTTTTCTTTTTGAATCACAAAGTTTGCTTACTTTTGACAGATTAAACGTTTTTACCAGCATCTATTGAGATAACAGACACATCCATTCAAGGATGATTGTCATCTCTGTTGCCAGGTCCCATCAACCCACACACAACATTGAAAAAATTCAGCATATCATTTCCATAACGACTCGTGTGGTGACCGGGAATGACAGAATAGTCGCACTGTAGCTCATGCATGTCGTAAGAAGCGACTTAAATGGGTACCCAGCGTCTGGGGTTATAGCCGGGTACCCTGCCCCTGGCGATTATATCAGGGGACCTCAGGGACTCGCTTTCCTTAGGTAAGTATGGGCATCATGACCCCGAGTCACCTTAGAGATCTTTTTCTTTCCTGTGGGGTTTATTGTCTTTGGTAAACGCGGGTGAAGTACTTCCGGGTTACCCTAGCGATCCTTCTCTATTTTCAACCCTCCTTGTCAACCAATTTTTGTCTTTTCTTCAATTTCTTCACGTCTATACCACAGTTTAATCTTGTTTGGCTCAGAATAACCACATCTGCTTCTTGCTCCAGTATATATATATAAACACCCCTTTACATTCACTCATTCATATTCTCAAGATCTACACTTCCAAATTTCTTGAAAGTCTAATCACTTATAATTTCCAGTATAATATATTTATCCAACAAATATTTTTATTCGTATCTCTTCTTGTTGTAGCAATTTTAATGACCGGTAGCGTTGTTCCCTATCACTTTTGTGGCAGCGGTAGCCTAGTGGTCAAAGCTTCGGATTCATGGCCGGCGGTTTTCGTTCAGTCGTGGGTTCGATCCTTGGCTACCAAAGACCCGCCGTGTAGCCGGGGCTGATGTACGTTAAATCCGTTCGGGGTCCAAAGTCCTCTCGTTGGCGTGGTGTGGATGTTAGGAGAGGGGGTGTCAGCTCAGGTGTCGTCCTCGTCACTTGACCGAGGCTCAAAATTACGAGGTCCGTCGCCAACAGCCCTCGTGTTACTTCTAGTACGACGTTATTTTAAACTAAACTAAATCCCCATCACTTTTATATGTCAACAAAAGTTGATTTTCCTTGAAATTAAATTTATCATTAAACTGATTTTAATCAACTTTTTTTGAAAAGAAAAGTACTTTAAGCGTTTCTGGATATCTGAAATGACAGGAAAAAAGGATTACATTGTATTTTAGAAATTTATAGACATAATCTTTAATGGAAAACACGTTTTCAAGAGAAGCATGTATTGAAGATGAATCATTCAAAACTATAGAGTCTAATTGGGAATTCTGAGAGCTTCGCCGTAAGTACGCACGCGTGAATTAGGCGGGAGATGTATTGAAATATTAATGAGGCAACGCGAAATATTCAGGGAATATTTTATTACTTTTGAGTCAAATAAAATTGAAATAGCCGCACTAAATAAACAAATGAATTCAAACGAGCAACTGGAAAAGCTATATTTTTAAAGATTGATATACAGGCTGAGTATTTTATTTTATTGACTTTTTATGTCCCAAGTTACTTTATTTTTTGGAAAAAGTTGAAACTTTTTTATCATACTTATTTATGCATGAGGAACATCTCATTTTAAATTTACAAAAATTTAAATTTTTTCATTTTTTTTTTAAAATTTAAGATAGGGACTTACTTGTATTCATATAAAGATGTAATGAATATGCTAAATTAAAAGGAAACAAAATTTTTGTTACATTAATAATTTTTATTAGAACGATGTTCTCCCTTAGAACTTTTTTTAAACGAAAATTTAATTCATTGTGGAAATCATAAAGTCGATACTTCAATTTTGTTTAGGTTGTTATTTTTATTAGGTTTATATTATGGAAATAGGTGTTTAAGTGATCAATAGAAATTGTCTTAATTTGAGAAGAATTAAGTATATTCGGCAATCTTTATTTGTCATTGACATATAACTTTTTCAATATCTCGAAAAACTGTTTCCTTGAAAAATTAAATGTCTAAATTAAATCGAAGGTTGTATTATGAATCAATATAAAAATTAAGCTTGACGTTTGGAAAGAAAAAATAAACCAAATGAAAATAAAGTATAAAATAAACAATATTTATCTAAGTAGAAGGCTCCAGAGTCCCAGTGGGACTAGGTAGTATACCAATAAAAATCTTTCTTTACTCAAGAATAAAATGAAGCTTAGACTCTCTCAATTTAATCTTAACATTAGTGAGTGAAAGTGAAGATTATTGGCGCAAGAGCCAGATGTAGCTATGCTGCGCCAAACAAGATGTAACTGTGGTCTAGACGTGTAAAAATTTAAAAAATGACAAAAATTGGTTGACAAGAAGGAGGTCGAAAATAGAGAAAGATCGCTAGGGTATCCCGAGAGTACTTTGCCGTGTTTAGCAAAGACAGTAAACCTTGATGAGAAGGAAAATAATCACTAGGGGACCGCGGGATCATGATGTCCGTACTTACCAAGGAAGGCAAGTCCCTGAGGTCGCCTGATTTAATCCCCAGGGGTAGGGTGCCCCGTTATACCCCCAGACGCTAGGTACCCATTTGAGTCGCCTCTTACGACATGCATGAGCTACAGTGGGACTATTCTGTCATTCCCGGTCACCACACGGGTGTTAACTTGAGTGAAATATATTTCCACGAAGCTTGCAAACATTAATGGTGCAGAGTAAAAATGTTTGTGTATAGAACGAGAGTTCTCGGGTTCAAAACCTAGTGCTGATAAAATTTAAATTTACATTCAAGTTTTGTTGTATAATTGTTTTCTGTTAAAATTTATAGAACCTTGTACAATATTCTTTATATATTCAAATATATTATATAAATTCATGTAATATTCCAATGTAATATATAAACTAAAAATACAGTTTGAGAGAGTTTTCAGCCAAGTGTAGTTGATTTTAATAAATCTCGTTATTCCGATATCAATTACGTGTTAAATTCAACCTGCTTACAAAAATCTACGACACAATTTTAATCAAGCATAAAAATATAAGAGATTTACCTCTATATCATTAATCAGAAATCCAGGGAGAAAAGCAATAGCTCTCCTCTCTCATACCAGCTATTTTGAATAGCATGTTAGCTGCTAATTAACTCTGCAAATCTCCATCGTACAAAACAAAACGAGCTCCTGTTGCCATCAAGGTTTGGTGAATAAAAATTTAAAATAGGACAACAAAGTCTAAATACGATATTACGACAAATTAACGTCTTACTGAGGGACTTTTTTGATGAGTCTTTAATGTCTCGTTGGAAAATAAAGGGTTAAATATTTGTTTTTGTGTTGTCTTTACAGATGATATTATTAAAACGTTTTTATGTATTTCACTTGGTGTGTGTGTCATCAAATTTTCGATCATTAATGTAACCAACTTCCCATCAAGCTAGAGCTCTAAAACTTTGGAAATCGGTCTTACTCGCCTAACAATGCAATATTTAGACATTTGCGACAAGTTTTAACTAATATTTCAATAATTTTCTTTAATAAACTTTGCCACTATATAAAAACGTTTTTAAAAACGTTGGTTTTTATCTCGAATTATTTGATGTGCGAACAACGCGTCCACGGTAGCTGAGTGGTAATCGTCTTGACCTCATGACCGGTGTTTTTTCCTTGAATCACGAATTCGAGTCCTGATGTCACGAAGACTTGTTGTGTAGCTGGGCAGACGCACTGAGAGGGAGAGAGTTTTGGATAAATTACACGGGAAATTATGAAATAGTTATTTCAGATCTTGTTGCAATAATGTAATTTTTTATTGTATTTTATTATATAACTTTTTACTACAAATGTATTAGAAGTTTCTATATTTGAGCTGGAATTTACCATAGAAAGAACTGAAACGGATATTTTTTTAAATACTAACTATCATAATGGGTAAACAATTTATACTGATGAGTCTAATGAATATATTTTTAAAAATAAGTAGGTGTTATTAAATAGTCGTTATAAGTAATCGTTAAAGTCTCTTCATGTGTGATGAAGCATAAACTTGTACACTTAAAACATTTTTAATGCATTTGAATGCATAGTGAAACGTGGGAATATTTACTTTTAGCGTTGACGATTTTTAAATTAACATCAGAATTCATGTCCTTTGCACCAATCAACGTCTCGAAATAATATTCTTTCGGTTTTTTCTTCGTCCGAGGGAAAAATAAGAAATCAGCAGGAGCCAGATCTAGAATGCTGGGGGGTTGGGGCAACGTTGTGATGTTGTGTATCGCCAGTACTTCTTTTGAAATTAGAAACGTGTGATTGGAGACAGCGTCGTGAAGGAGCATCCAGGTGTTTGCGATTTCCTTTCGGATATGGCGGACTCTAATCCTCAAATGTTAAAGCACTTTTGCGTAACAATTAACGTTCAATGTTTGTCTGGCACACTCAATCTCCTTATAGGTATCCCATTTCGCATTAAAGAAGTGCAGAAGTTCTGTTTGAATCATATTTTTCGGTTCCTATGGCCACAGTTGCCTAGTTGTCATGATCTTGTTTTTGTCGAGTCCTGAATTCTAGCATTTATCTCACTAAATATAAGTCAAGTACCGGGTCTGATGTACATTAAATCTGGTCGAGATTCCGAGTCTTCCCATTGGTGTGGCAGTTTGGAGAGGGAGGAGCCAGCTCGGGTGTAAATCCTCTTCACTTGACAGAGGTTCAAAATTACAGAGTTGGTTGCCAATATCCCTCGTGGGGCTTCTTAGTGTGAAACTAACAAACAATCAAACAGTTCTTCGGTTCTGGTCGATGTCGAACGGCAAGCGCGATATTCGTCTTTGACGTCTTCTTTGCTAACTTTGAGTTTTTTGGGGACACTCATTCCGAACATGACTTCGTCCTCGTAAGTCTCAACGATTATATCGAAGGTCTCCATTGATGAGTTGTTCAGTTTAACACAAAGTTTAGGGGTGTTAACGTTGGATATAGATAACCCCCGTCAGAGACATTTGCATTAAGCTCCCATTTTTGTTTCCCAACTTCCCATTCAAAGGCACAATAAAAATTTTACTACTCCAAAGCAATAAATGAGCCAAATCTGGGGTCAGCTGCATTCATGAACACACGAGTCTGCTGAGGCCAGGCTGATTCCTCTTTGTAAGGTATTGGGACCCATGACATAGATATATATGAAGGATTCAGGGTCTAGCCGTTTGACGTCCGACATCTGCATGCAAGCGTGTTAAACTGGATATTGGCCGATATGAGCGAATGGTGTTAGGGGACAGAAACGGGGGTTGTCTGTGAAATTTGGTTGTCCAATTAAAAATGAAAATGAATCGAAGAGGAGCGTGAGTCAGCCCTACCCTGGGATTTAAAAGGGACAGATAAAAACAAAGGGGGATCCTGAGAGAGCGAAGAGAGCGAAAGAAGAGGATCCCGAAGGAGTGTAAGAGAGAGACAATGCAATTTAGGCTGGGTGATTTTGGTGAATTCTATCTTTTAGGGACTAATTCATGTGGACAAATTCTTACTCGTGGTATTTTGTATGAGGTATTTTATTCGGGACTTTGTGCGAAGAGTAATAGGGCGAAAACGCCTTCTAACTTGAGTATAACTCCTACAATTGTACAATAAAGAAGTAATTTTACTTAAGCTGTGTGATTCCTTCCCACTACTGATCCATTCCACGAATTTGGGGGCCACGACGTTACAGGGGCAAAGCGCTGATCGTGGTTTTCTGCCTTTTTCCTCTCGACGCAAGTACTGAACATACTTTCGCCTTGGGTGAGATCTAAGCACTGCATGGATCGGAGATAATTTACGCAGTTTTCAAGGCGTACATCAAAATCCGTGGCAACCATCCCACACTTAGAGATCGCAATCCACCCGTGTGGTGACCGACTGTGAAAAAATAGTCTCTCCCCCCGTAACTCATGCATGTCGTAAGAATCGACTAAAATGGATACCCAATGTCTGGGGCTATAGCCGGTACCCTGCCCTCGGAGATATCAAGTGACTGGACTTGCAGGCTGGAAGACATCAGGGGCATGCCTTCTTTATGTAGGTATGGGCATCACGACCCGAGGCACCCTAGTAATCTTTTACTTTTCCATGGAGTTTACTACCTTTGGTGAACAAGGATGA
>BMAW01080502.1:41727-66358 GCA_019974015.1 Nephila pilipes
ATTATTTTAATGATAAGTTATGATTAATTATTTTAATGATAAGTTATAAAATAATTAAGTTCCAAAATTTAATTTTATAATTGAATGTTGAAACTTTTAAATGAATTTTTCTAAGTTTGAGTGTTTTTCATTTGCGTGCAGGTTATTTCAAAAATTATTATATTTACGCACTTAAAGTTCTGTAGGTGTTGTAAGTACACTGCACTCTTTAAGCTGTACCTTAATTTAGTGTCATATATATTTTTTAAAAAAATAAGAAAGCATTTAATAGTGTCATATATTATTTTAATAAAAATAAGAGAACATTTAATTTTCTTTTGAAATTCTTAAGAGTTTGAAATATTTTTTTTAAAAAATATTTTTAAAATCTGTAATTTGTTTGTAATAGATGTACATTAAAGAAGGTATATTTGACTTTAATAAATCAACTTACTGCAAGTCGTTAGAACCTTATGTGTACAAAGTATCGTATTTGCAGTGAAACTTACTGCAATTTCTTAAAAGAAAATTTTATTATATTCATGCGGATCATAATATAAAAAATTATTAATATATTTTAAATATTTTACGTGTCTTAGAGAATTCATTTCTTTCTAAAGCATGTGTAAAAATATCAAAATAGTTAATTTTAATTTAAATGAATTACAACTGGTAGAAAATAGTGTACGTTTTCAGCAGTCGATATAAATCTAACCCCTTTTAGACGTCTTAATCATTTTTAAAGAATTGTGAATAATTTTTGATAATGACAATATTATGACTAAACAATTTCTGCGACTATATCCTGATAATATACCCGTTGGAAACTGTTGCTTTAATGTGTAAATTTGAACGCTGATCACATTAAAATAATTTAATGCTTAATTTATTTTT
Source organism: Nephila pilipes (assembly GCA_019974015.1). Classification (NCBI taxonomy): domain Eukaryota; kingdom Metazoa; phylum Arthropoda; class Arachnida; order Araneae; family Nephilidae; genus Nephila; species Nephila pilipes. Next base: position 42,601 of record BMAW01080502.1, read on the forward strand.
ATTACTCTTATTACGCAAGAAGGGAACGAAATCCGTCATTAACCTTGATAGAAATGCAGCAACGAAGATAAAGCTGAAAAGAAGAAAGCAAAATTGCTAGCGAGTAGGGAAAATTTAAATTCAGTTCAAAAAGTGTAAAATAAGCATTTTTAAAACGAGGCGACAGTCGTTATTCAAATCCAAGTAAAGATGCGGCAAAGTAACGAGAATGAGATACAATGAACATGCCGGGGGGGGGCCCCAAGCTCACTGGTAGTGTACGCTTTGAATGTCTGATGCAAGAAGGGGAGATGACGAAGGGCGGCAGGTCCCTTAATCTTAAAGTGCAGACGGCGACTTTCGTCATAAAATAGAGATTATAAAAATACGACTATGTGAAGATAAACAAAAGACTGTTTTTGAGATGCATCCTTTGAAAGTTTGGTGCTATGAAACAAGAGAAAGAGTCAACAATTGTAATACTTTTTATTTATCTTTTCTCGATTGGATATGAATATCCATTTGTTGGAAAATGAAATGTTCCAGTTTGGATACTTTTTTTTGTAAGGGAGTATCTTAAAGATCTCGCGGTTCTTAGAGATTAGCTGCACGTTCCACCTGTTTTGGCAAAATTTTAAGAGTTATAAATATTTTTTTTCTTGCATAACTAATGCCCTTAATATTCAAAATAGTGTTGAAAGAATGTAAACGTTATGCAGACAATTCACATCTATGTCAGAATTTATATTATAGATATATATTTTATACACGATTATAAAATATATAATATATACGAACGCACTTATTTTGCACTATCGTTATTTAAGTACGAGGGTGGTTCAAAAAATACTTATTTTTGAAGACATATGCCGAAATCAAGGTTAAACTGTTGAAACTATTTGATGTTGCCTCCTGTTAAATGGAGACTAACAAATTTGACATTGATTCACATGCTTTCATTTGGTAATCATGTGCTGCCAAATCAAAATCTGATTATTGCCGTATCGAGTTGTCGACGTCCTTTTGCTTCGAGTTCTCACCATCGATGACAAATGAATTTGTCGCCATGCACTGAACAAAAACCTACAATTAAATCAATGGGTTGCTTCGTATGAATCTACTCCAAAGAAGGCGAAGATGGTCTCATTTGCTGGAAGAGTTATGGCGAAGAGTTTTTGAGTGCAAAAGACAATATGATCTCGAATACGAGAAACTGAGATAGTTGTCTAGTGAGTCATGATGCTGCTAAAATTAAACCATTTTCGTTGCTACGAGGAACATCTCTTGGAATTTCTTAAGACCTATTGAATGACCCTCGTCAATCAGGATTTTCATAGTAAATTCAAGTATAATGTGAATTTAATAATACGCACCCCAAGATCAGACGATTATTCGCAAGACCAGTCGACAATTTTATAAAGCTAAAGTTTCTTTGAAAGCGGAACCATTATGTGGCGTTCGCCATATTATAGTGAATGATATCAGTAAAACGTTGTCGAGATAGCTACGTAACGTCATCGAATTACGTGATCCAAACAACGTGGTTTATTAAAGAACGCTGAATATGACGAAACCACTTCATTAGGTTGCATAGACAACGTTTTGGTGACGTCATTCACCGTAATATTAATGATGCGATGAAATGAAGGATGAATTTTAAATATTCCTAGTGAAATCGTAATATTACAGCCGCTAAATAATGTCAACGGTTCTTAAGAAAACATGATTTAAGTCATGTCTCTATTAGCTAGGAATGAGTAGAGTTGTACTTCTGTTCTGAAATGTAAAAATCAAACTTCAACAAAGAATGATTTGCCTTACCGAACTTTAAAGCGTGTTCTAAAATTAAAAATTAAAATTATTTTTAGATATCTCTGTTATTCTAAAATTTCAGGAAGCTAGAAGTTCTAAATACGAGAATAATTTATCACTTTGCTCAGGCAATTAATCATGAGTGAAACTAGTTGATGGATTGATAACGATATTTATGTTCGATATCAATCGATAACGCAATTGAGAATCGATTCGTGACTTTCCTTATCTTTAGATGATTGATGTGCTCTTTCCGTAGCGTGTTGGAAACGATAAAAATGTGAAACACAAATACTCGTTAAGTTTCTTAAGACTTGGGAAATAAGTTCATAATATAAATACAATATTTTTGCTTAGTTTTGAACTTCGAAGACAGCTTTTTCGAAAAATACGGTGATAGCTTTCACTCTAAATTAAATATTTATTTTCCGAAATCTCCAGTATTTTCAACACTTCTGAACTAAATGTTCGCAAACGTTTCGCTTAAAAATTAATTTACTAAAGTGCGAAAGAGATTGTTCTTTCGAAAATATTTTTAAAAGTTGTTTCATGTTTCCGCAAAGTTCTTGGAACACTGACGACGATGGGGGGCTCAAGTATGAACGACACTTCTTTTAAAAGATCTTTACTGAAAAACTGAAATTACGCCAATGTTATTTTTCCAGTACCCTTCTGTAAGATGTACAGATTTTTTCAATATATTAGGAATTTTTATTTCGTATGATAAAATCAGTGGGATGCTTGTGGTTCCAATTATACTTAAATTCTACCTTTTTTATTCGATGAAAATCTTTCTCTTTCTAACGCTTCTTTGAGGGGTCTCAATAAATGGTTATCCTAAAGTTCGAACTACAGAGAGGATGTTCGAGGTTTATCCAGTTGAGTTGAGCTACTCGTGATTTTCGACCCGTGTGGTGACCAGGAATAACATAACCCCACTGTAACTAGCTCATGCATGTCGTAAGAGGCGACTGAAATGAGTACCCAGCGTCTGGGGGTATAGCCGGGAGCCCTGCCCCTGGGGATTATATCAGGGGATCTCAGGGACTTACCTTCTTTAGGTAAGTACGGGCATCGTGACCCCGAGGCCCTCTAGTGATCTTTTTCTTTCCTATGGTGTTTGCTGTTTTTAGTCCGTGTAGCCGGGGCTGATGCACGTTAAATCTGTCGGGGCCCAAAGTCCTCCCGTTGGCGTGGTGTGGATGTTAGGAGAGGGGGGTGCCAGCTCAGGTGTCGTCCTCGTCACTTGACCGTGGTTCAAAATTACGAGGTCCGTCGCCAATAGCCCTCGTGTTGCTTCTAGTGCGACGTTAATAAAAACCAAACTAAACTAATTGCTGTTTTTAGTAAACACGGGTTACGCGCCCCTGGGTTACCCTAGAGAATCTTCTCTATTTTCGACCCTCCTTCTTGTCAACCAATTTGTCTTTTCTTCAATTTCTGCTCAGGCCGCGGTAGCCTAGTGGTCAAGGTCGTGGACTTGCGGCTGACGGTTTTCGTTCTGTCGCGGGTTCGATCCTTGGCCGCCAAAGACCCGCCGTGTAGCAGGGGCTGATGCACGTTAAATCTGTTCGGGGCTCAAAGTCCTCCCGTTGGCGTGGAGTGGATGTTAGGAGAGGAGGTGGTGGGCGCCAGATCAGGTGTCGTCCTCGTCACTTGACCGTGGTTCAAAATTACGAGGTCCGTCGCCAATAGCTCTCGTGTTGCTTCTAGTGCGACGTTAATAAAAACTAAAATAAACTTCAATTTCTGCACATCTAGACCACAGTTGTTCGGTGCTCTTGTTCTTGTTCGTGTCAATAAACTTACATTCACTCACTTCCTCACGCCAGCTTGGGTGTCGTTCTCATCTCTTGAACAGAATTCAAAATTACGAATTCCGTCTCCAATAGCCATCCTCACTCTCTTCTCACATTTTCTCTTGCCCTTTCATCAAAAGTTTTCATTTAAAATGTCCTGTTGTTGAAGTGAAACTTTTTTTTGCTGAAGTCCGTGTGAAAGTCCTAATTTGAATTTCAAGCTTAAATCCTGTATTCTTACGGCTCTGAAGATTACCCAACAATTTTCATAATTTTTTCAATTTTCGATTACATTTCTAAATATTCCAATTTTTCTTATGTGCTTGTAATCGTAGACCTTATATATATAATGATACTTCATTTTTAGTTCTTGAGTTTGCGGACGCTTATTGTATTCTTCCATTTAGCCAATAATTCTTCGTCTGCTGTACGAGTGCGTCTTATTCCTGCGAGGAAAGATCCCATCGTTAATTTTTGATTCCTGTCATGTACATTTCCTTCTCTATAAACGCATTGTAAGATTTGATTTACTTTTGAATTTTGAAATTATGTAACATCTTAAGTTCTCTGTTCCAACATGTACTGTTATATCTTACCTCTTATTTATGAATTTTTTTCCTCCAACAAATGTTCAGTGCGGGGTTGATTGTCCATCGGAAGGCCGGTTAATAGCTCAAAACTCTGGGTGAATTCGGTCCCCTTGGGCGTTCTGCCAAAAGCCCACGTGTTGCTTCTCAGTTCATAAACATTCGCAGCCACAGCGCTGGTGTAGTCCTCATTGCTTAAGGTACTTTTTAAGTACTTTTAAATACTTTTTAAGAAACGAGATTTTTCTTAATCAAAAAACTTGAAAATCGTAGTTTTCCAGAAAATGAAGATTTTAGGGTTTCTTAAAAATTATAAACTAACATTAATGCTTTAAATAACTGCCTTAGAAACAAATGGAAACCATTTTTGAAAATCGTAAATATGTGGGCTTTAATAAAAAGTAATAAAGAAACTTTCGAAAATTTTCACGAAAACTGTGATTTTTGGGTTGGCACATACCTTAATCGTGGCTCAAAATTACCCTGTGTATTGCTAATATCCCTTATGATTCTTCTGTGTACTTTATAAAACAATAAATTTGTAGTAGTAAAATTTATCAGCATAACAAATATAAAGATTCTTTTGCGTTATATTTAGAAGAATAATCAGACATTTTATTAATTTATTGACTGTTAGTTGTTGAAAGAAAAAAAAGTTGATTATTGCATTTAAAAAAAAATAACATTCTTTCTAAATATAATTAATTTTTTTTATAGAAATTGTTTTTCTTAAGACTTATAATAACTTTTTTCCAAAAATCATTTTTCATCTTATAATGTTATCTTAAGCTATTTGACGGGGGAAAGAAACAAATTCAATCTTTCAATCTAACTCCCCTAAAAATAATTTCAGCGCTCCTCCAAGCTGAAATTTTTACCTACAACTACCTCCAAAAATTTCAGTACCGTAATAAGGCCAAATAATGGCTTGGCAAACAAACTTTTTGCGACAGAAATTGGCGGGTAAAAGAACAAACGCGTGGAACTCTGATCCGAAATCGATTTTTAGTTCAAATATCACCCGAAGACGTCACTGTAACTATTGACAGATAATTTTTTTTCGATTTCATAATAACAGAGGTAGTCTGCGCGACGATGTTGTTGATGGGAAACAAAAGTTGATAAAAATTTGGTTTGTTGATAATACTTTTGTTGCAATTATTATTTGTGTTTTTTTAAGAAATAGATATAATGGTTTTACTAAATCACTCTTTGTGGGTAAAACCCTCTGTACTTTTCAGTATACAATAAAATAACAATGTTTTCAAAGGCGTGTGTGATAATTTTTGAAGCCTTATTTTAAAAACATTGATCGTTGATGAAATGAGTCTTGAAAAGTCGATGGTCAGAACTGAATATCCGATTGGTACGTTATTATTAGATTATTATTGACGTCATAGAAAATTGGCACAAAATCTAAGATACAACACCAAAAAACATCGGAAGGATCTATTATTATGAGCTCATTTATTTTTACATGTGTGTAATACTCATTCATAATGTATCAATATAAATTTAAATGGGATACTTCAAAGGTCGCGGTAAAAGTTGGTGATTTTCGTCGAAAGGTTGGTGTATTCAAAAACCTGATTCAACAAAAGACCAGCTGCGTTGCAGCTTGATGAACTTTAAATCTGGTTGAGGTCCTAGCTCCTCTCGTAGTCGTAGTGTGGAAGTTTAGAGAGGGAGGTGCCAGCTCAGATGTCATCTTTGACCGCGGTTCAAAATTACGAGGGCTATCGCCAAAAGCTCTCTAAGTGCGATATTTATAAAAACAACAAACAAAAATTAGTTTACTGAAACAGGAATACATTCGAAATTCGGTTCTGTAACACTTGAGTTTGCTTAACACGTGATTTTACTAATGCTCCATTGATAAACAATCGTCTGCGATATCATTCCTAATAATTGTGCCTTTATAATTCTTATTTTTTTCTTTTTATGAAATTTAGATTAATCATTTTTTCTTCTTGACATCTTATTAAGAGCAAACATTAATATATATATTTTTTATATATGAATCACCTTTTCTTGGAATCGAAATTTTTTCAATTTGAACAATTTTATTTGGAAGAGATTATTTTCAAGATCTCACCGTCAGTGAAACCCCGGGATACATTAGCGATCCTCTCTATTTACAATCCTCCTTGTTAACAACTTTTTAAAATCTTTAATCAATTTTTCAAATGTCTAGATCACAGCTTTACCTTGTTTGCCGCAGCATGAAGACATCTGGTTTTTGTGCCTTTAAAAACTCTATAACACGCCTCATTTCAATTCACTACACTTTAATAATTCAAATATGTGGAAGTCATGTTTTATTCATTGGGAGAGATTTCTCAATTCAAACATTAATTTATAGATTTATAAGAATTAGGTCAAAATAACTTGTTTGCGAAGTTACTTTACAAACGCGTTAGTTCACGGGAAAAAAATGGGTGATCTAGACTAAACTCTGTAAATAAAAGAAATGAAAATATGTTTAAATAATATTATGTCAATAATATATTTTAATAATAATAAGTTTATATTTTAATAATAATAAGTTTATATTTTGATAATAAGTTTATATTTTAATAATAATAAGTTTATATTTTAATAACAATAAGTTTATATTTTAATAACAATAAATTTATATTTTAATAATAATAAGTTTATATTTCTTCAGTTATTCTATAAAATAGAAAAATATCATAAAATAAAAACTTTTAAAAAATTAAAAATGTGATGTCTTTGATGTTGAATGTAATTTAATCTCAAAGAACGAGAGAAAAAAAAATCAATGGAAATGTCTTTTCTATTAAAAAATGTGCTAGAAGAAAAGGTGAGAGGATTGTTTGCTTTCATAGCGAAAACAATAAATAATGAGTTCAAAGGAGATTGATATCTTTCGAAAAAAATACAATCTCTGAATTTTTTTTTATCTACAATGTATTCTGTCGAGCTGTAATTCACTACGGTACAAAATTACTGGAGCAATATTTCTTTTTAAGGTGTAAAATAATTTTTTTCTATACATACAGTTTTTGCCTCTATCTCTCCATACCGGACATTTTTATGCTCAAATTTTTTTTGAACAGTTCTGTCTTGAAAGGAAGAACTGTTACTTGGTGGTTAAGGTCGTACGGGTTTCAGGAAGAGGATAATGACAAGTTGATAAATATGGTAGATTGGAGTAACTCATGGTAATTAATCATAAACTTTTAAAGTAGACAGAAGTGATTCTCAATCAGAATAATAAAAATCGAATCTGCTTTAATACAGATGCTCGTGAATCGGAAAGAGTGATTGGTAAGCTAAGACTTTATTATGTGAACATAAACTAGGATTGACCGAGTTAAGAGAGATTCGAGAAAGAACGATATCGCATATTGTTTGATAGATAATGAAATGTGTTTTTCTTCTCTTGCGTATCTATCTTTCGAGTTTTGTACTTATTGGCTATAGAAGTAGACTATAAGGTGGCTGTGTAATCAAATAATGAAGAACGACCGTAAAAAAAGGAATGATAACAAAATGAGTGTGTATCTTTTAGTGTGCATAATCAAAAGTCTACTGTAATCGGATCCAGATGATTCAAGCCTACTGCTTAGAGTTATTAAGATGTTGAATGCTTCATTACATTATTTGGTTAAAGATATGATTTAGTGATCCTTCAACGTTATAACTTTTTTTGGTGTTTATTATTCAAAACTTGAATAAAATTGTTCAAGATTTTATCCTTTTCTTTCGTATCATCAAATGATGATACGAACTACATAAGCTCAAAACTCTAAATGTTTGAGCTTATAGACCATGTATCCGTACACCTTTAAAACGTCATTTTTGTTAAAATTTTCAATTTTCTAATTTTTAAGTCAGTTTAAAATGTAAACTGTTTTCTTTCTAATAGTTTTTAAATTTTGCTTATACCTGATTTAGAACTTAAGTTACAAGGATTTGAATTTTACTCGGCAGCTAATTTTTAATTGCATTTGAAAGTCTGTTTTTGATTAAGAAAAAGCAACTGATTTCGAAAACTTCTTTAATTTCAGAATGACAGATTTTATATAAAATTTACCCTACAGTAAAATCGAATCCTATTACTTGTTAATTAATTTCCAAGAAACGAATTAGGATTCTGAAAGAACGCATGCATTCATTATTGTAAACGTAAGCAAATGTTTCTCATTTTTAATATAAATTTAAGTTCTGAAGATGACTGGAGACCCTTATTTAAAAATGAAGCAGACGATGTTAAAATGATTAAATTTTATTTCATTCTTATGACACAGAGACACTCGGTTTAGTATCACTTTCGCTATCTTTAATTGTATTTTCATGAAATGATTATTGACTTTGAAATGTTGCAGTTTTTGAAAACGATATGTTTATTTTGCATTAAAATTCTTTGATGTAGTTGTTCTGAAAAATGGTTTGAACAAAAATTCAGGAACATAAAATAAAGGATACATGGTATCAGGTCCAAAGGATTGCTATCATAATACATTACGATTTTGGTAATTACATATAATTTGCTTAAGGTATATTCACATTGTTAAGATATATTTAATTTATAAATCTTCCGTATCTCTCGTCTGATTGATTTTAATATCCGGTCAAAATACTATTGCCCACTTAAGAAATTTATCATTAATTTTTCTATTTTAAATTTATCTGACTTGATAGGAAAATATTCCCATACCACATAACCTTTTTTGCGGTTTTATATAGTAAGTCTTAAGTATTTAGAACTTAATAAAAGTTTTTTTTAAAATAACATTTATCAAGCATTAATCTTTTTTCAACACAGTATTTTTAAAAATGTAATGACATCTAAAAGGTGATACCTCAAGAATCAAAAGTGATATTTGCATAAAATTTCACATAAATGTTTCTAATGGTATTAGACCCGTGTGGTGACCGGGTGTGACAGAATAGTCCCACTGTAGTTCAAGCATGTCGTAAGAGGCGATTAAAATGGTACCCAGCGTCTGGGGGGTATAGCCGGGCTCCTTCCCCTGGGGATTATAACAAGGGACCTCAGGGACTTGCCTTCATTAGGTAAGTGCGGGCATCATGATCCCAAGGCACCCTAGCGATCTTTTTCTTTCCTACGGGGTTTACTGTCTTTGGTAAACACGGGTGACGCTCCCCCTGGTTATCTTAGCGATCCTTCTCTATTTCCAACCCTCCTTCTTGTCAATCAATTTTTTTTTTATCTTTTTTCAATTTTTTCAGACGACTAGACCACAGTCAAATCTTGTTAGGCGCAGCATAGCCACATCTGGCTCTTGCGCCAATAACTTTCATATTCACTCACATTCTAATGGTATAAAATCGTGAATAGACTACAACCTATGAAATGATTCATGTTTAGGGAATTTTTAGTTGGATTGTCCTCTAGAGAGTATTGGAAAAATGTTGTTGATTCCTAATTTGTAGTTTCGACTGTCTATAACTTCTGATTCTATGAAAATAATTTAAAAAAATTTGAAGTCCTTTTTCTAGAAATATATTTATAAAATATTTCACAATAAGAATTTTTGGAAAATATAAATTTTTTTTTAAAATAGATCATTTAAAAAATGTCTCAAATTTGATAAAAGTTTCTTTAAAATTTAAATTTTATTAAAATAATTACAAACATATATTCTTCCTGAAGGCATTTTTAATGAATGTGTATTAAAGTGAAACTAAAAATGTAAAAACATTTTTTGAAAATTAAGCCAAAAGGTACAGAGATTTTTTAAAATATTTGAGTAGATGATTCAAAATAACTTTTTTTGCCTGATGAAAAATCACCCAGATAGAAAAAGAGGGTGAAAAAAAAGAAAAAATTAATAAAGTAACAAAGAGTGAAATGTTAAAGTACAAAGCTGGGGAGTTTTGTTTACATGCTATTCATAATCTGCTTTGAAAAAAAAATTGCATTTATAAAGTTAAAATTCTTTTTTTCTTCTTTCGAAACTGTATTTTTGCAAATTTGGTATCTCAAAGGAGATATTTCTAGAACTCAAAGCGATATTTGATTGAAATTTCCCACAAATATTTCTTATGGTATTATTCACAGAAATTATCAAAAGCTATGAAATGGAATAATTTTTAGAGAAGTCAAAGTTGGAGTTCCTAATTACTAAAAGTATTGCAAAATTGTCATGTATTCCCAGCTTATAACTTCAAGTGAATATAACTTTTGATTCAATAGCAACAATTTAAAGATTTTAGCACATTTTCTAGAAGCATATTTAGAAAATGTATTGCAGCAATTGGTTTCGGAAAATGTAAAATGCTTTCTTTTAAATAGAACATTTGGGAAGGAATTCTGAAATATGATGAACATTTCTTTAAAATTTAAAATTTTTGATAATAATCACACTTATGTATGTATTATTTCTAAATACAGTTTTTATTATTGTGTATAAAGGTGAAATTCAAAATATAAAAAAACATTAGAATTGTTTGAAAAATTCAAAAAAAAAAAAAAAAAAAAAAACATAGACGAACGTAATTGTATACCTTAAAAACATATTAGAAACATTAGTAACTAATTAACTCTTTTAAAATATTTTACAATAACTTTTCTTAATCTGACTCTTTTATAATTTTTATTTTGTTCAAAAATTGTCGAGGTATCAATAAGCAATCATGCAAAAACACGCAGCATTATCATTAGTTTATATAATACTTTAAAATGACATTTAAGATAAATTTTACATCCGGAATATAAGAATTAAGGCCACTTGTCCATTACAGAGGAACCCATTGGTGAATCACCAAGCGATTGAGAAATATCGCCAAGTAGGTTGTATCAAAAGATAGGCTTCAAGAGTTTAGCGACGACTTGGCGCAATCGTAATTTGAAGAGCGCCGCTGTAACGGACAAGTACCAAATTAAGCTAATTTTTCAGGAAAGTAGAATATAAATTTTAACTATAGTACTTTATAATAATTTAACGACAATACAAAACAACAATAGAGACAAAACAAAGGAAAGGCAAATTTATTTCATTTTAAATTATATTTGTTGGTTTCTAATTTTGCGACTTACAAATGGCAAATTTTGTGGATTTTGTGATATATTTCAAGCAGTTATTACGACTATGGTTCTTTCTTTGATGTCATGGGTAGGAACTTATTTACTTTTTAGTGCCCTTTTTTTTTCCCGCAGTGCATTCCTCCAATTTTGATCAGATTGTTGGTTCCATTGAGATTGGCGAATTCATTACGTTCTACCCAAACTGGCAGAAACATTTGGTATTAAATACACAACTTTGGCTCCAGAGATTGAAAAATAAAAAGGAATGGTTGAAAAATTGTCCCAATTACCAACACTTAAATTTTTTGTATCCGTAGACATTGATATTCTACTTGCACCAGAGGAAAAACAAAATGATTTGCATAAAACTAAAAACAACTTGTACCTTTAGTAAATAGCGTTGATGTCGATGAAATTTGTAAGGCACTTGGCCTTGTGATACCCAACTTAATGTTACAAATCAAATGGAAACCATTTGAATCGAATCACTATATATTTCAAAAAATATTAAACTACTATAAGAAAATAGCCCTTTATTAATATGGAAACAGTAACTATCTGCTTATGAAAAAACATTACTAATAACTCCAAACATTACTAATAATATCAAATATCTTTAAATTAACAACTAAGAAATTTGTTTCATAAGAATTTACGCTAGTATTTATCAGATTTAAATATGATAGATGAAAGGATAAATCTGATGTAATATCTACGTTAAAATGTATTTCAAATACTATAAAATAATCAATATATCTACATTATTTTAAAATATTGTAATCTATTCATTTATATTCTAAGAATGTAGATAAATATTAGCTAGAGAGACAATTACTAGCACGACCATTTGAAGATTTATCTTTAATTTGTTTGTCGTTTTTTACCATTTTAACTATCATATTTTCCTTTTTGCTCATGATTAATAAGGAATTTATATTTCTCGTAAGCTATAGAATTATTGATATTTAATTATTTATTATTAACGAATATAACTTTGATTAAATCGTCTAAATGTATATAATTAAACAAATGTTCGAACTATATAAATGATAAAGAAACTTGTTCCATTTAAAGTTAATAATTTCCTAACTATTTTTAATAATAGAAGTTTATCAAAACTATCGATAATACTCTGCAAAATCCTTTATAAGATTTTTCAACTAATTTTAATAGAAACTTTGTGGAATTTGGGTGTTAGATATATATGAGGAAATATTTTATCATATTAAAGTATAACCTATATTTCTACACAGAGTTTTAATTTTATTGGCGATTTTTCTATCGCTATGAGTAACTGTGATAAAGGCATTATTATTAATTAAATACTTATAAGTCAAATCAACATAAAGTTTCTTAAAAATAATCGCATAGTACCGTGGTACCATATCAGTTTAACAAATATTGAATTTATCTTTTAATTTTTAATAGAACTTTTTGAATCTCTTATCTTGGTGTGTGTTTTCATTTATCTTTAAGTTCAAATATTTGAATTCTTCATTAATATAAAATTTATACTCTTTAAAAGCTTCAATTGGTAAATGATTATTTCTTAAAAAAGTATTAATGTCTTCAACAATTTTTTCTCCATTAAAATTTTTGTTATTAGACGTAATATTTCTAAACCCAGTACCTTTATTCATAATTTCTCTCGAATTTTTATCCCTAACAATATATAGATGACCTGTAATCACATGTCAGTAATCTTCATTAATAAAATATTTATAATTGTTGCAAAATTGCATTTACTAAAAGTTTACGATTCTTTACAATTATTATTGTTATATAAGTTCCGCATTTTTATTAGATTTAAAAGCTTTTTTTTTTTATCTTAATAGTATTAATAGAAAGTAAGTTTATATGCTTTTTAAGATTATTATTAATTTTATCAAAATATTTATTCATGAATCTAATACAACAGTAGTTCCTACTTTTTAATTATCATTACAAGTATCAATTTATACTTATTAAACAAATATTTACATACATCCTTAAGAATAAGGAGTCAAGTACAGACAATTGTATTTACTTTTTTAGCTATAAAATCCATTAGAATTTTAATTTCTCTCTCCTTCATTCTAGAAAGATATTATTTAATACTTTTATTATTGAAGTCTTTTCAAATTCATCATTTAATAACTATATTTTAGATAGCTTTATATATGACAGATGTTTAATGGATGAGTAAAAAGAGGATACTTTCTACAATCATGGCTGGAATAACAAGACATATTTTACGAATACAATCTATTTATTGCTGTTGATTGGGAAAGAATAATAATAATAATAAAAAAAAAATGGTGGTGATCACAGTGCAAGCCATATCCTAATCACTCAGTTAATTACAGTTTACACATTTGTGGAGATCAGAAGTGCAGTTTCAACCTTCGTGGCCAACGCGAAAGAGATAGAAATTTACTTGTTCAGAAATTATTTGAAAGGGATTTCTTCAGATCACGTGGTTCTGTATGAAGACATTTCCAGGATTTCAACTCCAGGCAGAAAGTCTAACAGGAATTATCCCTACAAGTCTGCAAAAAGGGAAAAGTTGTCATTGCAAACTTTTAAGAGCGCGTGATTATATAAATTAAAAGATTAATTGGAAGGGTATCAGGAAATATGAAATAACTCTTTACTGTGGGTTACTTTGGAAAAATTAGGAATTTAAATTATATTTAAGTGAAAGCATTACACATAAATATAGTTAAAATGTTCATATATAAAAATACTTTAGATGAGTTCAAACACTCGTATTTATACGATTTTACTCAACTTAATTTTCTTTTCTGTTAGTAAAAATAGAAGTTTGCGCATTTGATTTTCTTATTGTATCCTCTATGCTAAAATTCTGAATTGCTTACAGTTATGTGTTTTCGATAGCAATACAATATTTTATTAGTTTCGGAACTTAATTATCCATAAATTGATTAATTTTAATTAAATTTTGATTCCGTAATAGAACGAGCAATCTGGCATTTTATTTTGTTATCGAAATAACTATTCGATGCATATTTTCAATCTGACATATCTAATTGTATATATATTTTTGAATTATTGATTAAGGGAAATTTTTCACTTAAAAAATGGATGAATAGATTGTTAATTTTTATTATAATAAATTGTGAAGTATGTTAAAGATTAACTTGTACACCCTCTCAGAGACACTCCCCCTACAAATTGTTCGCGGTAGCCTAGTGGTCATGGTCGCGAACTGATAAAGCGGTCGGTAAGGCATTGTAAAGGAGGTATTCGAATGAAAAGACAACTACTGGGTCGGTATAGTAAGTTTGAAGTAGGGCAAGCGAATTGACGGAAATCTACACATTTCAGTTCTAGAAATAAAAAAAAGACTGACGAATATATTTTTATGGACAAACTATTGGAAGATACAAGCAAACAGCAATATTTTGTTCATCATGCCCTAGTAACTGCTCTGATACATTTCAAGAACTGATTGCAAAACTGTTATGGCCACAGTAGCCTAGTGTTTGTGGTCGGTGTTTCGTCAAGTCGTGGATTCGATCCTCGGCCACCAAAGACCCTGCCGTGTAACCGAGGCTGATGCACGTTGAATACGTCGGGGCCCAAAATCCTTCTTTTGGTGTGGAAGACGAGGTCCGTCGCCAATTACCCTCGTGTTGCTTCTAAGTGAGACGCTAAGAAATCAATCAATTAAAGTGAAACTAAATTTATTATCTTGCTAATAATTTTAGAAGTGTTATAAATGTTTCAAAGTATGGAAAATAATTTTTTTAAGATATAAAATTTATAATAAGGCATAAAGCAATCTCTTAATTACAACTTCTAAAAATACATGATTAAAATTAGAGACTGTACAGAAATCTTTATTTAATTATTCACTAATAAACGATAAAAATTATTTAATTAGATGCATTATCTTAAAGATTTCTATTTAGTGCTCCTCCAGCATCAACAAAATCGTATAAATGTTTCAAGGAAAAACAACCTTTTACGTATAGATCGTGTCAATATTTATATTCTACATTGGAGTAAAAATATTTTTTTATTTCCCATTCGATTTTTTTGTGCTTTTAATGGAAACTATAAATAGAAATTAAGAAAAATAATGATTATCATGACAAAAAGTTAATTCGTAATACAAATATTTGCTTATTCATTGATCACAACGGAATGCTTGGAATAAGGTATAATTACAATCCTCTTCGTGAATAACATATATTTTCTTTTTTTAATGCACATTCATAATCAAACTATTCTGTAAAAGATTTATAAGACAAATATAAATCTTTTATTTCATTGCAAACGAAGAACTGCATATGGTCAATATTACAAGACTTTCAACTTGTAAAACACGAATTTGTTTTGGAATTCGTATGAGATTAAATATAAAAATATGTGAAAAAAGCATATTTCCGAATTATTTTATAAACCAAAGTAATCAATGTTTCTCCTCGAATTATAATTAAATTATGTTACGTTTATAAAGTAATTCAAGAAGAGAATCTAGTATTTCTGTAATTAGTTTTCATTTTTATTTTAGCTGTTTTTTACTCTTATGAATTGTGTTTTAACTGAGGTTCTTAAAATAAGCATGTGAATGTTAAACATGCATCCATTATTTACAAATATTTCTGCTCGCAAATTTAAAATAATACTATATAGAATATAAGTACCATCAAGTAAAAAAATATTTGCAATAAATTAATAATTTAGAATAGAAAAAATATGCACATCGACTAGATTAATGTTTCAATTCTATTTTCTTTATTCCAGAAACTCTCGAGTTTCTCGTTCCTAGTTTTACGTTCCCAGTTAGGTTACTCTCGTTCCCAGAACCTAAAACTAGAACGAAGCATTTTTGTATTACCAGTAGGTATCAGTAATAGATTTTTGAGAAATGTAATGATTCAAAATAAATTTTCAATTAAAATTTCTAACATACTACTCATATTTCACGAATAATTTTTACAAAACTTAATGTAGCTTTTAAAGATAAATTCAATGAACCAAAGATAAAATGGAAATTTTAAACTACTTAACGTACATTATTTTGAAAAATGTCTTTTTACATTTTAAGTTCCCAATTTATATTCATTTCACTCGTTTGATTTCGGCTGTTTGAAAAATAGTTTTCAGAGTTTTATAAATATTGCATTATATTAGACTTATTTGTTTACATACACATTTTGATTTTAACGAGGCGAACGAAATTATTACATTTTCAATTTTTTCTCTTTCGAGAAACATCAACAGAAAATATTTTCAGCATGTAGGGAATAATTGACTATTTATAATCAGGATTTGGGAATAAATAAGAATACTAGTTTGAAATTTTTAAACTTTATTAAATTACTATTATTAGCTCAAACTCTATATATCTTGTTCAAATTTTCAATCGTTAATAAAATACTTTTTATTCATCCATTCAAGTTCAAATACATTTTTTAAAACTTGTAGCGGATGACACTTGATGTTATTACAGTTTTACCGCCAAATAATTCCTGTCTCCAAAGGGTGGTTGGGCTAAACTGCATTCCAACCATTTAATTTACCGGAGGAATTAAGAAACAAGCCAATGTGTGTGCTTCTACTATGTCATTTGTCTTGCAAAGGCATAGTTGGTAGAGCGTCGGCGCAGAATCTTCATGCCTTCGGATCGAATCTCGTCGAAGCATTAATTTTTTTTTATTTCGTTTTCAAATAATTTTAATTTCAAATAATTAATTTTAATTAAACATACAAACACAAATAGAAAATCTCTAGTGAGGGGTCTTATACACTAAAAATCTCTTATTAAATTCCTACTATTAACTCACACTCTTTCTATACATATCTTGCTCAAAATTTCAATCGTTAATAAAATACTTTTTATTCATCCACTCGAGTTCAAATACATTTTTTTAAACTTGTAGTGGATGACACTCGATGATAATACAGATTTTTTCATATATTAATTCATTAATTAAATTTAATTGGTGAAAATGCAATTTAGCCCAACCACTTGGCGCGATTTTAAAAATTGCCAAACTTTGCGATTTTTTTTTGGTTGAATGTAAATCTGTGAAGCGGGCCAGGGTAGCCACATTTGGCAAAAATACTGCAAAATAATTCCTGTCACCAAGGGTGGTTGGACTAAACCATTAAATTTAATTAATTCCAACCATTAAATTTACCGTATGAATTAAGAAACAAGCCAATGCTTCTACTCTGTCATTTGTCTTGCAAAGGCAAAGTTCAAAGACCCGCCTTGTAGCCGGGGCTGATGCACGTTAAATCTGTTCGGGGCCTAAAGTCCTCCCGTTGGCGTGGTGTGGATGTTAGGAGAGGGGTGTGCGTGTGCCAGCTCAGGTGTCATCCTCGTCACTTGACCGTGGCTCATAATTACGAGGTCCGTCGCCAATAGCCCTCGTGTTGCTTCTAGTGTGACGTTAATAAAAACTAAACTAACTAAACTGAACAAAAGCAAAGTTAGTAGAGCGTCGGCGTAGAATCTTCATGCCTTCGGATCGAATCTCGTCGAAGCATTAATTTTTTTTATTTCGTTTTCAAATAATTAATTTTAATTTCATATGAGAGGAATTTTTTTTCTTATATAAGATATTTAGCGGGATATAAATTTAGGAATAAATACCGTCAGTTACGAAGCGTTTAGATCGCAGGAAAAAATTTCTTTTGGCATTTAATGTTGTGATTCTGTCATATGTATATACATATTTATATTAATTGTAATTATTTAATAAAAAGTAACTGATATAAAATATTTCTTTGTTGACTTAAGTAGGAATCGACTTTAATTTTTTTTATATATATATATTACTTGTTTAATATTGAAGTTCCAAAATATATTCTATTGAGAAACTAACATTTACTTTAACCGCTAAGACTGTTTTTGTCTTCCCTTCCGTTTAGATCGCAATCTCCGATTTTACCGATATGCTGCTGGTCGGAGATCTGTTTGGGTTTATAACAAGGGTGAATTCCTTTAGCATTCTTTCACGCTGCTTAGATTCGAAGACACCTCGACAGAATTTTGAGGAGAAACTGCCCGAAAGTTGATTAAACAGAATGTAACTTTTTTGTAAAACCTGTGAAGGATAACCATTTTTATGTTTATTATGTTTCAATAGAACTCATTAATATTTTTTGGAGAAATATTCCAGTACATTCGGAACATGATTAAAGAATTATTCAAAATTTATTTATAGGGTATAATTTTTAAAGTTTTGTACTGCAGTCAACATACACTGAGGCAGCTTGCACTCAATTTATACCGTTAGTCATCGTTGAGTCAACGTATTATAAAAATATTGAACAATATCGACTGCGGATTTGATGATAAATATGTAATAAAACTTTTTAAACTTCCGTTCGTTTGTTTAACAATCAGTCAATGGAAGAAGATAAAATTGTAATCCCAGTGTGTATGTTATCATTTAAAAATTTGATTCCGTGATGCCATTATTATAGTTGTTGTTAGAGTTATAATGAATATACGTCAGCACAAACTATAATTTTAATTTTACACGCGAATTTTCTGATCGAAGAAAAAAAAATATGGGAAAAAAAAAAAAAAACCTTATCGATGTTGGTTGATGACGTAGATATGGAAATGAGATTATATTTCATGCTGGGCAAATAGAGGCATGTTAGTAGTTTTTAAGATTTATGAATTTTTTTTCCGATTTTATGAATGAAGAATTTTTTGATTAGAAGTATCATGATTTTATGATTCTTTTGATATTATATAATTTATTGCTGATGAGCTATAAGTAATCTTTAATATGTTGGTTTAATGTCTACATATTCTCTCCTTGAGCCACGATATTTTTACACCTGTGTTAAAATATAAGATTAGTATATTTAAATTTAAATGTTATGTAGTTCATTTGGGTGTCACGTGACATGCTAAGTGGTAATTAAATTTTTTCCTGCAGCGATGGAAACGAAACAATTAGCTTTTTACACACGGTGGTTTTGCTACAATTGAAGTGAATTCTAATCCTGTTGAAGCTTTATTATAATTGAGGCAAAGAAGCTTAATTCCACAATTAAATTTAAAAAATAATTAAGAATTAGGAATAAAATAAGCATTAAAGGCTTAAGAATTGAGAAACATATAAGAATATAGGTATTAAAGTAAAAAATAGAGAAATTAAAACGATCAAAGAATTCAGCTTTTGAAGAATTCAGAAATTAAGAAGAATAAGTGTTATAAATATTATTTTTTTTTTTTGTAAATGTCGTATACATCATAAATTTATTGTACCTATGTACTAAGGGAATTTGTGCTACATATTAAAGAATCTTTTTACGTCGAAAAATTAAATTATTAAATGGAATGATATTCAAATGTTGAAATATATAACAGGTAAAAATACTTTCAATTTCAAGTTTTTTATTAACAATACATTTTCAAACATCCGATTAAATTCCGAACGATTTTAGATTTTTTATTACATTTATTAGGGAATATAACCAGAAAGAATGCCAGAGCTCAATAAGTTTGCTAATAACAAACCGTTTAAAGAACAACGAATTTATATTTTGAGTTCTAAAGTAAATGGAAACGAAGTTGATCTCGACTATATTGAAGAATTTACACTTTTTTTCTAGTTGGCAACGAACTAATACTTTTGATCACTGTTCATCACTTCCATAAAGCGTTACAAAACTTAAAAAAACATAAAAACAAAACTGAACAATAAATCCCCATCATGAATAATAAATTGCATAAAAATATAAAAGCAAATCAACGGCTTAAAAAAAAAAAGAAATGTAGAAATATCGTTTGCCTTAAAGTACGACGTAATAAATTATTCAAAACATAAAACGGAATGGAGTCCTTGAAAGATTTATTGCATATTTTCACACCAAATGAAAAAACAAACTTGGAAAATCAATAACTTCGAACAATATTCTTTTAATTTTCAGAAGTAAATATGAAGCGAGATACGAAAGTCAAAATGGAGCTTTTAAAATAATTCACTAATATTCATTTTAAATGTTTATTTTTCTGTTTTAATTACTAGGCTGCGAAAGTATTTTCCCATTAAAATATTGAGTTTGATTTAAAGTGTTTTGAGAGAGAATAAAGTAACTCATTATCGTCTGTCAGTGAACTTAAAACTAATCGTTGAATCATTTTATGTGACGTTTATTTATTTTTGCTGTTGGACGAGATGGAAAATGATTAACTTCATATTTGTATTTTCATTTTGGAGGAAAATATCAAGAAACTACTTTAAATTAGCATGCACTAAATTTCATTTTTTCCAAGTACATTTGGAATTTATAGTGCATGCAAGTTACATTACTTAAAATATATATTTCAGACTGATTTCTTTGTTTTGAAATTTACTCAAAACGAAGAGTTACAGTCGTGGAGGAATTTGTATAGTGAAACTAAACAGCTTATGCTTCAGTTTCAATACCAAAAATATTTATAAAAACTAATGCAAATTAAAATTAAAAATACTATATATTCTGTTTTTGTTAGCAATAAATATTCTTATTCAGTTTAATACTTAGGCCGCGGTAGCCTAGTGGTCAAGGTCGCGGACTAGCGGCAGGCAGTTTTCGTTCAGCCGCGGGTTCGATCCTTGGCCGCCAAAGACCCGCCGTGTAGCCGGGGCTGATGCACGTTAAATCTGTCGGGGCCCAAAGTCCTCCCGTTGGCGTGGTGTGGATGTTAGGAAAGGGGGTGCCAGCTCAGGTGTCGTCCGCGTCACTTGACCGTGGTTCAAAATTACGAGGTCCGTCGCCAATAGCGAAACCTATTTGGCTGAGGTCCTTGTGTGAAAATCCATACTTACATTCTAAGCTTAAATCCTGTATACTTACGGCTCGTAAAATTACCCAACAAATTTATTAATTTGTTTTTCAAACTTTTATTATATTTCTCAATTTTTTCTATCATCCTTTACCATGTAGCTATAATTGTATGTCTTGTATATATGTTCACACCTTTACCTAATACTTAATTTTTGCTTACGAGTTTGTGGACGTTTTTGTATTGTGCTATTTAACCTGATGTGTATCTTATTTCTGTGAGAAAATTTCAACTGTTTCTTGTGTTTCTGTCATGTATATTTTTTGTTGTGCAAATACCTTGTACATTTTGTTTAACCTTTATTTCAAAATTATGTAAATCTTATGTTATTTTGTCAATAAATGCTGAGTGCGGGGGTGATTGTTTCCCGGGGGTCCGGTTTGCAGCTCTAAACCCTTTGGGTGAGCTCGGTCCCCTTGGGTATTCTGCCAATAGCCCTCGTGTTGTTTCTAGTGCGACGTTAATAAAAAACTAAACTCAGTTTAATACTTATGAAGAAAATCTATCCTTTGTGAGGAAACAATATTAAGAAATTTGTAAGCAATACTGATTTCTTGCTAAAATATTAGATGCTCAATAATTTTAAGATTTGAGTTGAAATACATAATATTAATAAAGTCCACGAATAATAAAAAAAAGAACCGGATCTCAGTGTTATTTATAGTCATTCTGAGGCAGAATATTGGAGTTTCAAGATACCTTTTGGATACTTTTTATAACAGAGTTTAATTATGAAGCTCATAGGTTTGTGAAGACATGAATACGTAGAAAAATCGATTGAGCCTAAATAATTGGAAAAAAGAACTTCCGAAAACATTTGAAATTCTTTCCAAACACTACAAGGAAAGAAGTGGATAAAAAAAACTGAAAAAAAAAATTATGAAAGAATTGATGAAAAAATGTGAAAAGTTAAGATGTTTACATTAATTAAAGGATATTAAAACGGGGTTGTTACAAGCTTTAAAAGCTTCATGAACTAAGAAATGCTTCATAATTTTAAAACTAATTACCCTTATGTAGCAAAATATGTACGGAAAAAAGAGTTATCACTGAAAAAATTAGTTCCGATACAGTTTTGAACGTTTTTAATAATAATAAAAAAAAAAGATTCTATATATAATTGTAAAAGCTGAAAGTAAATTTGACAAAAAATATTTTATAATTGACTAATATATGTATGATTTGGAAACGTTATACAGTGTTTTAAAAACTTATTATAGAATTATATGAATAAAGCTTTTAACTAGAAAAAAAGGCATCTTCTGCCTGATAGAAGATGCTTTAAGAGAAGCAAGGACATAAAATTTAGATAAATTGAACATATATATAACGTAAGTTGCAGAGTTCTGACACTATTAAAAATAAAGCTGATATAGTCAAATATATTTAAAATAAATAGGTTTATACTATTTATATATTAGCCCTCGTGTTGCTTCTAGTGCGAAGTTAATAAAAACTAAAAAAAAAATATTATTTATATCTATGATTTTTATAATTCTATAGATATAGAGCATCTTATTAAAGTTCCAAAAGAGAAAGTTCTAACTTTCTTAGAAATTTATGTATTTCTTAGAAAATTATGTATTCTTAACACTGAGACATAGACAGATTAAAGGCATACCACAAGGGGGGGGGTCTGAAAGTAATTGTTTATCCTATATTAATTTACATTTTTTTAAGCATAATTCTTTGATAATAGTTTTCAAACGCTCAGATACATTGATGATTCTATTTTCTTCCAAATTAATAATAAAGCTGTTAAGCGATTCTTAGCTTTTTATCCAGAATATTTAAATTTATTTAAAATTAACACTAAATGAAGTGGAATATTTAAGTAATTTTAATAATATCAAATAATAATAGTTTTAGTACAATGTATGATAAAAGGAACATTTTATTCCATTGTGATTCTCATGGGAGAATTCATCAAGCCATGTTAATTTTTAGGAATATAATTTATAATCATGTTTTACATAATATTAGACTTGACTAAAACAAAGGAATATTTTTATTACCTAGTAAAAGTTTAATTTTTTTTTGTCTGTGAGCAGAATATGGTTTGAATTTTATAAAAAGTAATTTAAAACATGATAATTATAAATTATATTAATTTTGTTTTTTTCTATTTCCCCACAATTTTGATTTTGTTTTAGCCTCGAATTTTTTGATTTTGTTTTAGCTACAATTTTTCTTGCATTAGTACTTGTTCTTTCTGAAAGCGGATATCGAGCTATTTCTGATTGAAGCTTAAGCTGTAGAACTTTGATTTGTAAGCGGGAGATTAGTGTGATTGTTGGTGTTACAGATTTGAATAATGTGATATATGCTGTAGTAGCGACTAAGACACTTACTTTAAGTACATGTGTAATATAGTCGAATTTTTAAATATTCTTGCAATCTACGAAGAATAGAGTGCTTATCAAAATTGGCGATTTTTTGGTTCGATAACTATTTTATTCTGGCCAACTTTCTTATTTTTCTTCAAAGGTCTTTTTTTTTGTTTACTTTATGATATTATTTTTTTTTGTAAAGCCCTCAACATAATATGATAAACTGTTTAAAAACCTGTTCATAATTGTCAAACTCATCAACTTGCTTCCTATATTACATTGCAGCCATGAATGTGTAAATTCTTTATTGCAGCCATAAATGGGTAAGTTCTTTATTGCAGCCATAAATGGGTAAGTTCTTTATTGCAGCCATAAATGGGTAAAGCTCATTATATATATCTATGGTAAAGCTCATTATATATATC
>BMAW01080502.1:66368-164290 GCA_019974015.1 Nephila pilipes
TAAACTATGAAATATCGAGAAGTGGACAATAGTAAAATTTTCCTATATTTAAATGAAAGCAAACGATAAATTACTAAATTGAATATATTTAAGTTAAATGTAATTAAAATTAAAGCAAAGATAAAAAAAAATTGGAAAGATATCCATATAAAAATAATAGTCCCTTGGGTGACTAATAAAAACTTGATTCAAAATATTCTTTACATATATTTATTTCAATCATTTTAGACTGAAATTTTAAAACTAAAAGCAATGAAGTGAAGAAATACACCATACGTGTGTGCAAAATTTCAACTTAATTGGACGTTGTTAAGTTCAAGACCCGTTCCACTAAGCACTACCAGCATTCCTGGTATTGTAAAATCGTTAGTCATTCGTAAGTGAATAAAAAAATGATCATATGTTAGAATAGGGGGTAAAATGAGAGTAAAAATTTTGAATTAGGAAGATCTACATATATATAAACATAGCATGTGAAATAAAAGCTTGTTATAATTATTCAACGTTTGATATAAGAGCCTGAATTCTTCAAAAATAAAAAAAAATGTTAGAAATACACCGTCCGTGCTATAATTTTAATATGGAAAATATTTAAAAAATTAATGAATTTAAGAGGTAAAATTTTAAAATTGATTATTTTAAAATTAATTTAATATTTATGAACAACATTCAAGTTTGAGCGAGTAATATTGGAGAGAGGATTCAATAATACCTTCTCTAAATCTGATGTTGATGGAAAACGTTAAGAGTTTAATATTAATTAAAACTTTATCATTTATGGATTGAGAATGTTCTCTTTGGGAACGTAGAATTTTCAATTATCTTACGAGGCTGAATTTCAGATTTCGTTTGGTAGCATATTAAATATAGATTTTAATTGTGAAATTCAATATCATAATTGTATGCAAAGGAAAAGTTGAAAACATTGAAAGTTCTGGGGAAGAAAGGAATAAAAATGTGTTTAGAAATTCTTTAAAATTCGACGAACAGACGAGAAAATTGCATACATTTATTGCTGAATAATTTTTAAAACTCATATAAATATTTAAGCATACATGAAAGACCATTTGATTATTGGAATTAATCAATTATTATAAGCTTAGCAAATTTTAATTTCAAAAATATTTTCCGAGTTTCTGCTTAAAATAACAGAGGACACTTTTTAAAGAAATGCAAAGTATTTTACAAATGTTGACTAGGGAATTAACTCATTCTGATACATATAATTAAGCCTATTCCAAAAATTATAACTTCATATTGTATTTTAATAAAAATAAATTATAGCTTATTTTCTGGTGTTAATGGCTTAAAATTCATAGAAAAGAAGAAAATGTGTGATGTTGGGTGTGATGTCTATTCCCGATTTTCTCTGCACTAATCTCGGGGAATTAATAGCATATTGAATTGTGGGAAATCACAATTTCTTTCCAACAAAAACGAAACGTTATAACATTAATTATACGAAGACATAAATGAAGTGAAGTGATTCAGAGATGGTGGTATATAAATTAAATAGAATTGAAAGGAAAATGAAGGGAGATAAAAGTTGGAGCCAGGATGATAAATAAATGTATTGTAAGTTGTATTAAAGCATCGAAGTTTATCTTTTGGTTTGAAGCGAATTTTATGTACAGTATTAAGATAAGAATTAATTGCTTAAGACTTTATCAGATGGTCCTAATTTAGAACTGATGATTTAAGTGGAATTTGAGATAGAGATAGAGCGATCTTATATATTCTTTAGTGATTATTAATAAAGTATTTTATCTTGCTCTTACATATCTTAGTCTAGTAATTATTGACTGGGTTTCGAAAAGATGGCAGTCAAATTAATAAAGTGAATCTTCTCGATACTAACCCTTAACATACGGAGGATTTCACAACGTACACCCGAGCCAACACGCACACACGCGTACTACATTTTTCTCCCCCTTCGAAATCCAATGAGTGGTGTCCAAATGGTATTATTCAACTAGCAAAAAAGATGGAAGGAAAACCGTAGAACATGATGGCTTATACTTAGATTTGAGACATGTTTTTTTTTTTTATGTTGCAATACTGCAATAAAGATTTGATTCCGGAAAAGAAATACTTTTCATTCATCTTAATAATTTCACAGCACACTTGTAACGCCAGTTCTTCTGGATTATCCAAATCTACTGCCATCTTGCTTTCACGCCATCAATAATAATTAGACTTCAATTGAAGATATGTAAGAGCAAGATAAAGTAATTTATAAATAATCACTGGAGAATAAATAAAGCCGTTTTTTTGGAATCTCAATTCCTCAATTTTGGATTATGATTTAAAAACGAAATTGTAGCTTACTAAACCACTGGCTCTGATGTCAACAATTCTCACTTAGAGTATCTTTGTTGCTTAATACTTAAATTAAGAATCGCATCGATCTTAAATATTGATTACAACATTTCAATCCAATTTAGGAATTATCAGCTTGACTTATTTTCCTCTATATCTCTCCATTTGTTTTTGAACTCCATTTCCTACATGTATCACTCTATCTCTAATTCATTTAATTTTCAATTTTACTTAACAATTTAAATTGCTTTATAGTAAATTTAATTAAGTAAAGTTAGCAATTCAAAAAGAGTTTAAGAAGTTAGTGAAGAGAAAATCGCCAATAGCCCAACATCGCACACACTTTGTGACGAATCCTCTTCTTAGTAAGGGACGTGTTTGGCGCAGCATAGCCTACTTTCGCTCTTGCGCCATTAAACCCTACAGTCAGTCAGTCAGTCAGTCACTCACTCTTAGTAAGGGACATAATAACTCAATGATCATCTAAACTGTTTTACCATTTAATTCTATGTTTGAATAAATTGACATCATTTTTGGGGTTAATTTAATTTTCTTTTAAAAAGACATTTAAAATGAAATTTGAATTGAAGTCTTTTCAATGTCTGTTTAAAATGAATTGGATAGAATGTCTTTTATTTTAATGGGTTCCCTATAACTCACATTGTATAACTGTGCCTGGTTCAAATCTTTAAAAGCTTTTTTCTCACAACTTAAAGCGCTCAATTGAGCAGAAATTTTCCATACACGCCTGCTTTGGATGAGATTTTCATTATTAATGAAACTTAATTGATTTAAACTAATTATTTAAAAAAAATTCTGTGCCAAGTTTCTCTCCAAGTCTCCAAATGGTCGCCAAGGTTAAAGTCGCCAAATGGCTCGAGTTTCAGAGTTTAGAGTTTGCTTGTTTTTGTGCAATGTCTTGCACACAACAAAAACTGTCTACATATTCAACGCCTCAAAACAAGTATTGGACTTACTCAGTTGGGAAAGCATTGATCATCTGTCTCACGTTCTTAACCTAGTAGTATCACGATTTCACCTTTTCTCCTCTCTGAAGTCCAATACGTGTAGGGAAAGGTTCTAAGATTTTTTTGAAAAAAATATAAAAAAGTGCATCTCTCCATCAGTTCAAGTGCATAATTAAACATATTTCCATTTTAAATCGAATGATACTCTTTACAAATGGCATTTTCATTCTATGACTCTTAGGTTATTTAAAAAGATTCATTTGCTTTTATTTACTTGAAAATGTCATATATGAGTAAATTGAAAATTTTTTAATTTCTTGCATTCTCTTCGTATGTATTACGAACAAAACTCATTTTGTTTTCCGAATGCAATTACAGAACAAGATACAGAAGTCATAATGGAACTTCTAGAATAATTAACAGACATTCATTTAAGGGTTTCTTTTCCTGTTTTAAATGCTCATTAGGAAGATTTTAATTATTGGGGTTTCATTTAAGGTCTTTGAATAAAATAACATATTGCCGAAAGTCGGGGAAATTAACTACATTCATAGCATCATTTTGAATAAGGTTTATTTATTTAAAAATGTACGAGTTAAAGATAATAAAGATAATTAAGCTCAGAGTTATCTTTTTCGTGCAGGAAATGTCAAGTAACTAGTTTTAATTAAAGTTAAATAATTTCGAAAAACTTTAAGTGCTCTGAATTTATGAAGGATTTATATTAAACCGTATGAAATTTATCGCGAAATTCTTACCTATTCTGATTCTAGTCACACCACAGAAATAGTTTCGTAAAAACATGTTCACAGAAAAACAGAAAGATATTTTTGATAAAAATATATATATTCTGCATTATAGGAAATTGTTTTCTCATATTTTAATTTCAAAGTCGAAAAAGATGTTTTAAGTAACATACATTTTAAGGTGGAATCAGAAACAGAAGTTGATTTCCTCCAGTTCGTAACTGAATTCAGCGTACTTAAGAGTTTTGCCCTTTTACTAGTATACACCCTCAGGGGCTTACTTTCTTAAAAGAAGTATCGCCATCACTCACCCGAGGAACTCTAGTGATCTTATTTTTTCCCAAAGGGGCTTAAAGTCTTTTATAAACACGGATGATCTCCCCCCCTCGGGGGTATCCTAGCGATCCTTCTATATTTTCGACTATCTTTTTTGCCAACCGATTTGTGACTTTTTCCATTTTTTCCAACGTCTAGATCACAGTTAAACCTTGTTTGGCGCAGCATAGTCGTATTTGGCTCTTGCGCCATGGCTGCAGACTCGCGGTGAGCGGTTTTCGTCGAGTCGTGGGCTCGAGCCTTGATGACACTGAAGACCAATGGTGTAGCCGAGCTGAGGCACTTAAATCTGTCGGGGCCCAAAGTCAACCATTGGCGTGGTGAAGAAGTTAAGGGAGGAGATGCCAGCTTAAGTGTCATCCTCGTTACTTGGCCGTGGATCATAATTACGAGATCCGTCGCCTATAGACCATGAAACCTACATATGCACAGATATTGGCAACCCCTACTTCTACCTCAGATTCCTTCCGTCAACAACCTAAACCTCAAATAGTTGTAATTGTACGCCCCCCATCTGATGAAAATTTTACCTCTGTTAAAAATAAAGTTACCTCAGAACTCATCAAAAAGAACTTATCAATCAAAATAACTCACATAAACAAAATTAGTCGCGGTGGCTTGGCTATCAATCTGGTGAATGAGAACGATGTACAGCTGCTAGAATCTGAACTTAGAAAAATTGATTCTTTAAGAAATTACGATATAAGGAGACCTAAGGCTAGATACCCGCAATTCATTTTAATTGGAGTGGATGCATCTTATAATGCCGAATCATTAAAAGAAACTTTAATTCAGAAAAATGAAGTTTTTAATAATGAAAATTTAAAAATTAATTTTCCAATTAAAACAAAAAGAGGTAATAATTGGGTTATTACAGTTGATCCGAAATCATACCCCAATATGAAAAATTTCTCGCATCTTTACCTTCATTTCGAACGAATAAGAATTGAACTATTTATAAATGTGATGCAGTGTATGAAATGCGGGGCGTTTGGACATACCAAGAACCATTGTGTAAAAGATCAGATTTGTTTTCGATGCGGATCTACAGACTCGCATGACAGAACTGAGTGTACAGCTAAATGCATTAACTGTTGTGGCAATAATCTGCGTTTTGGATCTAGCTACGAGGTTAATCACGGGTGTAGGGACAAGAATTGTCCCATACTCAAAAACCAAAAAACTTTTATTTTTAGTCATACCGATTTCGGCTTGTAATATATTTTCATGTGTTCTCATACTGACCTCGGTCATTAGTTATTTTGCTTTTTGCATCCCTGGCTGATCGAATCAATATTTTGCAACTAAACGCTAATCACTCGCGTGCTGCGCATCTCCAGGCTTTTGTGGTCGCTTCGGAACTCGGATCCGATCTTCTGCTAATCCAAGACCCTTATCTTAATTTTAAAACCCCTTTAAACTCCCCTCCTGGATCAATTCAATATTTCTCATTCAAAAATAAATGTCTCACTGTTTGTTTTAATAAATTAATTTACCTCGAATTTTTTAACAAAACCGATCATACAATAGGTGTCTTACTTAAATTTAAAAAACTTTCTATTTTAGTTATAAATTTATATTTCCCTCCTCACGATGATTTCGATACCATGTTAAAAGAACTTTCTATTTATAAAGTTTCAAATCATAGTTGTCTCCTGACCGGGGACTTCAATGCGAGGTCCCCCATCTGGGGATATGATTTTACTGATACCCGAGGGGACTCTCTGATTGATTTCGCGTTACAACATAATTTAAATTTCTTAAATATTCCAGAATTGGGTCCTACTTTCGTGGCTCACTCAGGTAAAGGTAACCCAGATATATCCTTGATATCCAACAGCATTATTTATTTGGTGGATAGGTGGGAGGTTTCGGACCTGGAGTCTCTGAGCGATCACCGGTTTGTGAGTGTTCAACTGCGATGTGATTTAAATAAATCCGAATTTTATTTAAAAACTAAATACGGTATCAATAAATTTTTCAAAAAATTTAAGAATTCATATCCCAAACTTATTCAAACTGTTGAATCAATTCGGAATTCAGATCAGCTAGAGGAGTTCACTAATTTATTGATTTCAACCGTCCGGTCATCCGCTTTCATATCTTTTCGTAAACGACGGGTTCTTGCTACTCCTGTTTTCTCCTGGTGGAACAGCAATTTAAAAATTTTTAGAAATAAATTAAACGCTCTTAAAAGGAAATTAATATATTTAGTTAAAAATAATTTTCCACCTGTAGAAATTGAAAATTTACAATTAAAATATAAAAAAGAAAGATCTTTATATAAAGGCAAAATTCTTAATGCTAAAAATGAGGCCTGGGAGCACTTCTGCACCACCAATAGTGAAAACTTTGGCCTGAAGTTCAGGGTGGCCTTTGGCAAGTCCTTGAACTCTCGGCCCCTTGAGGTCATGGTTCCTAGCTCCTCTGATAATTCCCAAAAGCAAAAATATGAATTCCTTATACATTCTCTTTTCCCGGGCTCCGGGGAGACTTTTGATTTGAGTTTTGAGGAGTCTGCCCCCCCTCCGAAGGTTTCCACTGAAGAGATATCTTTGGTTTTTAAAAATCTTAGTGGTGGGAAGGCTCCCGGCCTTGATTTCTTGGACTATGGAATTTGGAAGCATATTTTTTCTAATTTCCCTAATCTTTTAACAAAATTTATAAATTTATGTGTGCAATTTTCCTATTTTCCAAATATTTTAAAAGACGCTAAACTGAAACTCCTCCTTAAATCTGGTAAGGACCCGTCATCCGTTAAATCGTACAGACCGATCTGTTTGTTACCAACCTTGGGGAAAATTGTTGAGCGGGTTTTTGTCAATAGATTAAATTTCTGGATTCATCGAAACAATATTCTTCATCCACTCCAATTTGGTTTCAAAGAAAATTCTGGCTGTGATGACGCCATTTTCCACTTGATTTCGTATATCAAATGCAAAAGATCTACCGAACACGTTGCTGTTACTTTTATTGATATTCAGGGTGCGTTTGACAACATAGATTGGTCTGTTCTTTTTAAAACCTTAAGGAATCTTCATTTCCCAATCTGTTTTCAAAAGTTTATATACTCTTATTTAATAAATAGACATATTATTTTTTCTAATAATAATTTTACAATAAAGCATTTAATTACCAAAGGCTGTCCTCAGGGTTCGGTACTTGCACCCGCTCTGTGGAACTTATATTTTAATTCTATTTTGAATATAAATTACGAAAACTTTTTAGTTCAAGCTTTCGCGGATGACCTGGCGGTTATTTCCACAGGAAATTCGAGAAGAGACCTAGAGTATAATTCTAATATTTTAATCGATCTTATTGCTGAACACCTGGAACGGCTAAGGCTGGAAATCTCCATTGAGAAAACCGCCTCGGTTGTGTTTAGAAGCCCGTCAATCCACAACAAGGGAGTTCGTGGTGGCAGCGTCTTTAGTCGAGACCCAATTTTTAAACTGAAGAATTCCTTCATAAAAATTTGTAAATTTTATAAATATTTAGGAATTCTAATTGACTGCCGGCTCTCCTGGAGTCCCCACATTAATTATCTTAAAGAAAAAATTTATAATCTCTCACTAAATTTTAATAGAGTATCCTTCAATGATTTTAATTTCAAAAATTATAAACTGTGGTACTTATGCGTTATAGAACCTATTATTGTCTATGGTGCGGGGGTTTGGGGTGGTGACCTAAACTCCTCGCAAATTACTAAGCTAAACTCTATTCAGAGAATTTACCTTTTAAAAATTACCAAGGCCTATAGGACCTCTTCCACTTCTGCTTTGCAGGTGATTGCTGGCGTTCCCCCTATTCATCTGACCATAAAATTTCATTTTCTTAAGTATCAAATTTGGAGGCGGCATAATCCAAACTTTTTTCACCTAATTAATAATATTCCATTTGATTCAAATACCTCATTGAGAACTGTTCGTCCTGAAAAACGAATTCTTTTTCTTAACAAATTTTCGGGACCCTCCGAGTGGGAGATTTACACCGACGGATCAAGGATCGGGTCCGAAACTGGGTTCGCCGTGTGTGTCTTCCACCGGGGTGTTCTAAACAGAGTCTACATGTTCAAACTGAA
Organism: Nephila pilipes; assembly: GCA_019974015.1. Lineage (NCBI taxonomy): Eukaryota > Metazoa > Arthropoda > Arachnida > Araneae > Nephilidae > Nephila > Nephila pilipes. The sequence continues at coordinate 74,819 of BMAW01080502.1, forward strand.
TTTTTATAATTCAGTTTTTCAGGCCGAGCTTTCAGCAATCGGATTTGCCGTTTTGTGGGCCGTCTCTCATAACTTTAAAGTTTCTGTTTACTCCGACAGTTTATCCTCTATATTGCTACTGCAGAGTACTAGAAATAAATCGGCTTTTATCAATACCATTAGAGAAAAATTAACAACTTATTCTGATTTTTACAACTTACACTGGGTTCGGGCCCACGTCGGAGATTATTGTAACGAAATTGCCGATTTCTTTGCAAAGCTCGCTATCACTTATGGTGAGAAAATGATTGTCCCTGCCCCTCAGTCTCATATAGTTATGACCTTAAAAAATAAGCTTCTTTCTGACTGGGAGGTCTGGTGGTCAACTTGTAATACTGGTATTCGGGTTCAGTCATATATTCCTAGACCAAATTTGAGTTTTTATACAAATTCTAGTTTTATTACCCGCTTCTTAACCGGTCATGGTCCCTTCATTTCTTATTTAAATCGTTTTAATTTAAAAAGTACAAATTTATGTCTCTGTGGCTCTGTTGGAGATGCTGACCACTACGTTTTCTCTTGCCCTTTTACCAGAGAGTTTCATTTAAAATGTCCTGTTATTGAAGCGAAACCTATTTGGCTGAGGTCCGTGTGTGAAAATCCCTACTTACATTCTAAGCTTAAATCCTGTATACTTACGGCTCGTAAAATTACCCAACAAATTTATTAATTTTTTCAAACTTTTATATTTCTCAATATTTTTATCATCCCTTACCATGTAGCTATAATTGTATGTCTTGTATATATGTTCCCACCTTTGCCTAATACTTAATTTTTGTTTACGAGTTTGTGGACGTTTTTGTATTGTGCTATTTAACCTGTTGTGTATCTTATTTCTGTGAGAAAATTTCAACTGTTTCTTGTGTTTCTGTCATGTATATTTTTTGTTGTGCAAATACCGTGTACATTTTGTTTAACCTTTATTTCAAAATTATGTAAATCTTATATTATTTTGTCAATAAATGCTGAGTGCGGGGGTGATTGTTTCCCGGGGGTCCGGTTTGCAGCTCTAAACCCTTTGGGTGAGCTCGGTCCCCTTGGGTACTCTGCCTATAGACCTCTTGTTGCTTCTAGTGCGACGTTAATAAATCCAAACCAAAACTGGTTCTTGCGCCATTAAACTTCGCTATCACATCACATTTCCTAGCATGCCATAATGGAAACATGCCCTTACAAAGCTTTTTTCATATTTTTTCCCTTTTAGTTAACAATTAAAAATGTTTATTTGATGATTGTGGCTCTTTGTAATTGAACTTAGAAGTTTTAATACGTATTCTTCTTTCCACCTGTCGTATAGCGAGACTGATGCACTTTGAACCTAATGGTGTTCAAAGTCCTCCTTTGGGCATGACGCAGTACAGGGATGCCGGGAATAATTTAGGAGTTTGACTGTATGATTATTTAATTGTGTAGGTTGTGTGTGGTGACTGAACTTTATAGTTGCTAGAGATGGCTAAAATTAATGATAATAGTGAGACCAGGGTATTGCAATGGCGTCGCAATAGTACTTGAAATTTTTAGTAAATGTAATGTTTTGTTTCATTCATATAATATTACAGATATTATATTGAAACGTTTTCTAAGGTTAAATATTGAAAGAAATTATTTAATTGCTTAAAACATTAAGCAAAACACAAATATCAAAATCAATATTACTTATTATTTTGTGAATTATTGAGCGGAAAAGTTTTAAGGGAATAGTTTTCTTTTATAATAGATGTTTGAACTATTAGGAAAGTTGAGAATCGTTTTATTACAGAGTTTAATAATGAAGTCTTTATGATACAGTTATTGAAAGAATAAACAATAATTTAAAGAATTAAAAACAGACTTTATTATACCACCGAGAAAAATGATGCGAAAGAGTTAGATTTCTACAAAGAAATGGAAAGTCGAAGAAACTTTTATTGATGCAGTAATGATGAAACTCATCTCGCGATTGTAACAAGTATTAAAAGTTTTTTTTTGAATAATTTTTGTTCTAAACAGTTCATTTTTTCACAGTAGCTTGTGTTCTCCATATACAGGAATACACAGTTGCAAAATTACTTGAGAAAATAAAATTCATACAAGACAATTACTGTATAGTAAAAAGGCGAATAGTTTTATAATAAAATGAATATACATTCTATAACAAGGCGCACCAAGAAGGAGTCGCCCGATGTAATGAAATTTCGTATGCAAAGACATTTGTATCGAACAAACAAACGATTAAAATATGGTGTCCAATGAATGAATAGAGAGAACTACAGCGCATCGGAACTTCGCACTCAGGTGTATATAAAAAGTGATTCTCAATCTGTTGGTCATCTTTTTTGCTGCATTGCATTTTAAGATAGCTTTCAACGACTGAAAAAATACCTCGACACAGGATTCGAGCTCCTTACGAGCAACTGTCAGAGTTTGAAAGACGTCTTATCATTGGATTTAAAGAGGCAGGTTCGGCAAATTGACAAATCGCGCGAGCTCTTTATATGGTTCGAAGTGAGGCGGCGATTAGTTATCAACCATCAGACGTGCGACCCATACACAAATATCCACCATGATCTTTCACAGACGGCTGATAGAGCGAAATCTACGCACGTACCGACGGCTGATAGAGCGAAATCTACGCACGTACAGACGGCTGATAGAGCAAAATCTACGCACGTACAGACGGCTGATAGAGCAAAATCTACGCACGTACAGACGGCTATATCATCTGCTACTCACGCCTGAACACTGTTGAGTCAGATTACAGTGGTGCTTGGCTCGATCAGGTAGGAATGATGCTGACTGAGGACGAATAGCGACGAATCCCATTCCAATTATGTCCTGTCGATCATCGAAGATGTGTCTGGAGACGCCTAGGGTAGCGTGCCGATCCTGCTTTCGCTATTGCACGCCACACAGGCCCTCAACCAGGAGTTATGATCTGGGGTGCCCTTTCCCTTCATAGCCGGACCCCTTTCGTCGTCATTAGAAGTACACTTACAGCACAGCGGTACGTTGACGACATTCTGAGACCCTTTTTGCTACCGTTGATTTTGTAGTACCCTGGCCTTTTTTTCAGCAAGATAATGCCAGATCACTTATGGCACGCGTTCCTATGAACTGTCTTACAGCTTGTCAAACCCTTCCTTGGCCAGCCAGATCTCTCTCCAATCGAGCATGTCTGGGATGTGATGGGAAGGCGACTGCATCTACCAGGGAATGTTGATGACCGACAATTGGAGCAAATTTTTCAAGAAATACCGCAAGAGATCCTCAGGGAGTTTTATCACTCTCTGCCACATCGTGTGGTAGCTTGCATCCGAGCTAGATGTGGGTCGACACCTTATTGAGCTCGTTACTTTGTAACTCTGAAATAAATCATTCGATTTTTCTGAAATTTTAATTAATTTCTATTCTGTACATATTTTTCCCGTCCGCAAAATTTTGTCTCCATCGCACAACTCCTTCTCGGTGCGGTTTTTTGTTTTTGTTATAGAGTGTATTTATAAAGAAGGAAAAGTTAAACTAGAATATTTTGAGGGGTGGAGTTTCAATACAATTCAGAATGTACTGCCTTTTTTTTTTGGGGGGGGGAGGGAGGATGGAAGTATAAATGAATTGCTTTAGAAAAACGTTTGCTTTGATAAGGAATCTTTCGACTGTAATAGGGATTATAAAAGCAGCGACGCTAATTGCAATCGTATAGCTACTCAATAATAATCAGCCAGAAATCTTGAGAAATTTTTTTCAAGTTTTGAATAAGCAATATCAAAATAAATTTATAATGTGGAGCGCTTACTTTATCGCATCTTTTACCAAATATTAAAATGAGAAATTTAACTTATCTTGGTAACTCTAAACAGTGAGGTTGCGGTAGCCTAGTGATCCCGAACTCGGATTCGCAACCAGCGTTGCGAACCTCGAATAGTAAGATCCAGTAATGAAGTGATTAAAGACCCACCATAAAGAGGGGTTAGTACGCTGGTCGGGGCTCTAAGTTCTCCCATATAAATGTCGTGGAAATGTGATGACGGAAGTGAAAGTTCGTTACTTGAACGGAGTTCAAAATTACGGGTCTGGCGCCAATAAAAACTTGGCAATGTATTTATTTCGAGTTTACAGAAATCTGGGATTTCTCTTACTCGGTATGAGTAATAAAATATGTAAGGAAAAGTCACAAAAAAGTCGCCGAGGCCGACGGACGAGTTCTCGTATGGACGAGGAGTGAGGAAGGGAGGTTTCAGTCCTCGGAGTTGGGGCAGGTAGACATCGTCCAGGAGCTTGAAAGTTGAGCGGGTGAGGCCTGCTTCCTGATTGGTTGATCCTCAGGCTCCAATTGGAGGAAATCAATGGATTAGAAGTTAAGACTGTAGATTTTTTTTTCCTGGATGACTGTGGAAATTTCAATTTTTTAAAAAAAGATAATTAAAGAGTGAGTCGCTTCAAAATGTTGGTTTTAACTTGGATGCATTATAAGAATATTTATATTTTCTGGTATGAGATTGAAATTGAGCTTGGCTATTGATAGTTGGATTGTTATGGCTTAAGATGTCGCGGTGAAATGAAGATGCTAAATTTGGAATTCGGGTGGGGATTCTGGCACCAATAGCTCTCATGTTGTTTCTAATGCGATATTAATAAACAATCACAATTGCATTTCAAAATTTACCCTCAGATGATAGTTGAAGAGAAATATGCCTGAGAATACGTTACAAAGCATTCTAGAAGAATAAAAAAAATAAAGTGACGATTCTGAGTAACATGAGACACGAAAAGAAAAAAAAAAAATTTTTCTTTCAATTTTTGCGTCTTTTTTTGAATGAATCACAAATAAGATGGATAAAACCTTCAGTGCAAGGGCAAGTTTTTCATTGATTATGAAAGGAGTTATCGCTCTGCGACTGGATGTTATACAAAGAGATTCCGTTTTTATTTTATCTCTTATCTTCTAATTAATCACATTTTTTTTTCTAAAGTCTCTTTTTTTAAAAAAAAAAAAAAAAAAAAAAAAAAAAACCTTCTATCCCTTTCACTGGGTTTCAATACAAAATCATTTGTTTTTATAAAAAAAATATTGTTTCACTTCCTAATTCTTTGTCCAGTTTCGGTTCATTTTCCATCCTGAGTTTAAATTAATTTTCATTTAGAAGCGAAACATTTGTGAAACGGCCAAAGAAGCTCGAATCGGAAAAAATACCATGCTACCTGATAGAAGTAACAAATAAAAAAAAAAAAAAAGGGCCCGGTTTTTCTAAATGAAATTCGCAGAATGCAGTTATCTGTAGTTATATAAAACATAATTTAAATAGTGATCGCTGCAGTCGATTGGTTGCAAATACGTGACTGGTGTCTGATGCTCGTTAAATCTGTTGTGGGTGTCGTCCTCGTCACTTGACCGAGGTTCAAAATTAAGAGGTCCTTCGTCAATAGCCCCAGTGTTTCTTCTAGTGCAGGCTTAATAACACAAAACCAAAACCCACTGTAAATCATGGTTATATAAGTAGAATTTTCTGATAGTGATACTAACACATCGATCAATAACTCCCGAGACCAACCCAGAGATGGCTCTCGTAGTAAACCAGTAACCAGGTCTTTCTAGAGTACTAACCTTTGCTTGAAACGTGTCAAAATTTTAAGTCGATCGGACCAGGAAAAAGGTTTTTTGAATTGAAGTGAAAAAGGTTTTTTCCAAGTGGGTGCCGCGATTGCTTTCGATGGAACAAAAACAGCAACGAGTCGATGATTCAGAAAGCTGTTTATCGCTATTTACTCGCAACAAAAAAGATTTCTTGCGAAAAAAGAAAAAAAAAATTTTTTTTTTGGAAGGAAAAAAAAAAAAAAGATTTGGAAAAGCGTTGGAACGATTGTATCACCCTAAAAGGTGATTAACAAAAGGTGTTATGTTGATGAATAAAAAAAAATTTTGCAAAAAAAATGTTGTTTTCAATTTTAGACTCGGGAGTTATTGATCGATGTGTTAGTAATTCCAATTAGTTGAGGGAAATGACGGTTTTATTCCATTTTTTTATAATATAAATATTAATTTCTGGATCATTCTTCGGAAACAATAAATATCAGTTGATTTTTTATTTTTTTACGTTTTTTAAAGGAGTGACTTATATATAGTCTTAAGGTATCCGTACACCTTCGGAGAAAAGTTTTTGAAATACATTGGTATTTGCTGTCAAAATATTTTTAATGCTAAAATATAACTTAAAACTATGAAAAACACATTTAATAATCTGCTTTTAATTCAAAAACGTTTGGGAGTGGAAAACGTGGTGAAAATGGTACTTAAATTGATTATCAGAATAACGCTCATAACTCATAAGTAAACAAAAATATCATTATTCTGTAAATTTTATCTTAAGGTTCCCGTCTACCCACCATTTCGATTTCATCAGCTTAATGTTAATCCTATAGGATTTCAATTTTAATTCTCACATCTTTACTATTTGATCTATTTGAGTGTAATAAAGTGTATTTGAAAGAGCAAAAAATAATGAATGCTTCTGCAGAATTGCTTTTTTTCCTGCGATTTTTAAAAATATTTGAAAATATTCTTTAAACACCGGAAAACTGAGAAACGAATCATTAAAATAAGAATAAAAATATTTTTAAAAATCTTAGAAAAAAGTAATTCCACAGAAGCATTCATTATTTTTTGCTCTTTCGGATGCACTTCATTGCACTCAAATAGATCAAATTGTAAAGATGTGAGAATTAAAGTTGAAATCCCATAGGATTAACATTACGTACACGAAATCAAAATGGCTGGTAGACGGGAGCCTTAATTCATCAAAACATTGTTGGGGGCTGGTACTACTTTCATGATGAAAATTATATTACTACAACTTTTATTGAGTTTCGAGTCAAATAACAATGAAATATATTAAAAAAAAAAAGTTATAACAATACACGATTTACAGCTTTGTTACTAAAAACGTATCCCTTTTACAACCATGAAAGTATTAGAGGTTCTTAAAATCTGTATAAGGAAGATACTTGCAAAATTTAAATTAATTTGGTTCTTAACTTTTTCTGATATCTACGTTGCCATACGTGAATATGTAGAGAAAACTCATGAGGAAAATCAAAAACTCTTTCAAATGCAATTAAAAAATAGCTACGAGTAAAATTCAAATCCCTGTAACTTAAGTTCTAAATAAGGTCTAAGCAAAATTCAAACATTATTAGAAAGAAAAAAAGTTATATTTTAAACTGACATTAAAATTAGAAAATCAAAATTTTGACAAAAATAACGTTTTAAAGGTGTACGGATACCTTAAGTGACATGCGAAGGCACAAATTATTGATGCAAGAGAAACCGAGTCGTCACAACTCCGAGTTAAAGAAGCAAAACTTGACTTATTTCGACCACGGTTGCGGTCTTGGACGCGAGTTCATTCTACCATTGCTTTCCTCGAGTCGCGGGTACGATCCTTGGCCGCCAAAGACCCACCGTGTAGCCGGGGCTGATGCACGTTAAATCTGTTCGGGACCCGAAGTCCTCCCGTTGGCGTGGTGTGGATGTTAGGAGAGGGGGGTGCCAGCTCAGGTGTCGTCCTTGTCACTTGACCGTGGTTCAATATTACGAGGTCCGTCGCCAATAGCCCTCGTGTTGCTTCTAGTGCGACGTTAATAAAAACTAAAACTAAGCTATCCATCCTCGTCGTTTCATCCAGGGTCTAAATAAAGAGGTCCGTTGACTACAGCAATCATATTTCTTCTAAGTGGAACGTTGATAAATAATCAAATGAAAAGAGAAAAAATTCTTAGCGTTAAAAGAATTAATTATCTTCTCGAAATGGAAGTTAAAAAGGATTTTATTATTTTTTTTATAAAATCGTTCATTTTTTTTTTAGTAATACACTTCCTTAATTTAAATCCTTAATTTTAATAATCCTTAAATTTAAATTTTGTAACTGGAAGTAGTTGTATAGGAAAAACAAACAATAATTTAACTTAAGATATTTTGATCAGGTATCATGTAGGAAGAAAGAAATTTAATGACAGGCTGGCAACTTGGGATCATAAATTGTACAAAGTGAAAAATTATTAGACAGGTGTCACGATCGTATTTTATAAATTTCTTTAAGTAATTGTTAATGATATTTTGTTCAAAATATTCAAACAAATTTTTGTTAATTTGTAATTCTATTTTGAGTCCTCACGTTGGTTCATAGAAACATTTCTATTTGGAATTTATTTCATAAAAATATTTATTTAATATAATGCTTTTTGTCTTGAGTCCAGCCATTCTTAAAATGTAATGGAAAACTTCTGTATCATATTAATTTTTCTTGAAAATTGTTCGAGTGTTTTAAGAAATAAGTACATCGATATATATTTGCTGAGTTCATAGTTTTTCATTTAGTTTGGTTTTTGACGCGAGAAAATTTTAAATAGCTGATCGCATTTATGTTTGTAAAAGTTTGAAATTAAAATATTTGAACGTAAAATAAATACCTGTTTTTACAATTTCTTTTTGTTAGAATTTTTTATAACAAAAACCAGGAGACTTAATCACATTTATTAGTTCCTTTAATGATTCGGAAATGAAGCTACCTTAAAAATTTATATTTTTTTAATTATCGAAATATACAGAAATTAAATTGAATTCTAAGAATTAATTTTTGTAAATATTTTTGATTAAATCGTAAAGTTTAATTAAAAACAATGCTTTTATCGCTAATTAATAATTTTTTGTTCATTGTCAGGAACTTTTGGAATTATTTGATAAAAATCCCTAGCAATCTTCCTCGCACTCCGGATTAGCGAAATCTGGGATTCCGGTTAAAATGATTACTTTCCCGAGGGAGATTAACTCTTCTTAAAATATTTTAAGGACTAACTGTAATGCTGAATAAAATGCGTTTAAAAATGCATTATTTTCCAGAATATTTTCTGGAAAAAAGATATTTTTCATTGGCGACCATAATAATTGGACACAGAAAAAAATTGGGATATTTATAACTTTTAAAGGGAGACTATTTACGAATGGAAAATATTATTAATTTTAAATACAAAACCATCTCGCTATTTTACAACGTTTTTCTGAATTTCACTTGGTGTGTGTGTCATCAAATTTTCGATTGTTAATTTAACCAACTTTAATTCGATCGTTAATTTAATCAAGAAATTTAGCCTAACAATGCAATATTTAGACATTTGCGACAAGTTTTAACTAATATTTCAATAATTGTTTTTAGAAACGTAATTTGTGTAGTAACCTGGCCCCATCTATGGGAGATATATTGAATTTCGCAGAGAGAGTGATCTTAAAGACGAGAGAGATACGAGGTTTTTTACAAAGTTTTAAATAATTTTTTTAATAAGCTTTGCCACCATATAAAAACGTTGGTTTTTATCTTGAATTATCTGAATTTCACTTGGTGTGAGTGTGTGTCATCAAATTTTCGATCGTTAATTTAACAACTTCCCATCAAGCTAGAACTTCGAAATTTTGGGAATCTTTCTTACTCGCCTAACAATGCAATATTTAGACATTTGAGACAAGTTTTAACTAATATTTCAATAATTTTAATAAGTCAAAATATTCTTTCCCCTCGGCGCTTTTAGGATTGACGAAAAAATTTCTTTCCCCCTCTGCGAACACCGGGATTTCAACTTACGCCACATGGGGTATCGTAAAACTCACAAAGGGGAGATAGTAAGGGTTGCTGACTTTCAATTAATAATCATTCACAAGAAAGAAAGATTCCAATATTTGGCGCCGTGTCTTATCACAATTTTTTCTGAATTCTGGTTACCAGTTTTTTTAATAGGGCTTACAAACTTTCAAATGCATGTTTTGATTTTATGTATTATGAATTTTTTAATACGCTCACGAATGTCTCTTTTTAAGTAAATTTTAAAGTTAAAAATTATTATGTATTTCATTTGGTGTGTGTGTCATCAAATTTTCGATCGTTAATTTAACCAACTTCCCATCAAGCTAGAACTCTGAAACCTTGGGAATCGTTCTCACTCGCCTAACAATGCAATATTTAGACATTTGTGACAAGTTTTAACTAGTATTTTCTTCAATAATGCAGTTTATCCCAACCACTTGGCGCGATTTCAGAAATTGGCACCAAACTTGGCGATTTTTTTTGTTTGGCTGAACGTTAAGTCCGTAAAACGGACCAGGGTAGCCACATTTGGCAAAATACCGCCAAATAATTCCTGCCTCCAAGAGTGGTTTGACTAAACTGTATTCCAACCATTTAATTACCGGATTAATTAATTTTAGTTAGTTTTAACGTTGTTATGTATTTCACTTGGCGTGTGTCTGTCTGTGTGTGTATCAGTGTGTCATCAAATTTTCTATCATTAATTTAACCAACTTCCCATCAAGTTAGAGCTCTGAAATTTTGGGAACCGTTCTTACTTGCCTAACAATGCAGCATCTAGATATTTGCGACCAGTTTTAACTAATATTTCAATAATTTTCTTTAATAAACTTTTCCACCATATAAAAACGTTGGTTTTTATCTCGAATTATTAATTTTTATAGATCGATTTAAGAAAAACAAAGATGGTGGGATAAGTTTAACATCTTTCTTTGTACTGCTAAAGAGATGGATGGTCCTATGCTGTGTATAGCCTTCTAAATTTTGTATCGGAAACTATCGAATATATTTTGGGTCAAAAATCACATAACAAATTTAGGCATGAATTACTTGCGTGAAGATATATTTTTTGGATTGTTATCAGTACCTGAAAGTTGAGTTTTTGGACTTTCATTATGGAAAATACAAAGTGCTGAGCAACGTGTAAAAATTATACAATGATACTATTCAAATAAAGGGTTCTAATTTACGAGGATCGTTCTATAAGTTCTTAGAAAATTTAAAAATAGAAGATTTTAGTAATGATCATGTGTCACTAGACAGCTGTTTGAGTCTAAATTATTCTTATTCGTAATCATGACACCTTTCGCACCTCAGAAATATTTCTTCATAACCTTTCGGGCCGATGAGACCATCCTCGCCTTCTTTGGAGCACATTCACGGAAGCAACCAAACCTTTTGATTTTTGCTTGGTTTCCGGTGTATTACGATGAATTCAATTATTATCGACGGGAACTCGACGCGACAGCAATGAAATTTTGATTTGTAACAGTTGATTAACAAATCAAAACTAACTTATGAACCGATATCAAATTTATTTCGGCTCCGGTTAACCAATCTCAGCTCCTAACGGTAACGACAATTTATATTAATGATACCACCTGCCTTCAAATACAGGTACTTTTTGAACCACCCTCGTTTCACACAGGGAGCAAGCATACTTGCTTCTTTTTCCATGCATATTATATTAGCCTTTATATTAAGCGTTTCGAGATAAAAAGGGGTCTGTCGAGCTGAAATGCTCACTTCGACTCGCCACCTGACCACCCTTGATAGTGTTGAGAAAAACTTTGCTGAAAAACCAGAAACATCGACTAGAGAATTTGGAATCGGTCTCCACATTCCACTGATGTTATTGATTCGGAATGCTTTATCTGGGCTCATCTTAAAGATCGTGTTAACGCTAATAATCCTAAAACCCTTGCTTAGAAAGAATTATTGCATGTTGTAAAGATAAAAGGTGTACTAAGAGCTTTTGAGAACTATAGAATGGGGATCGTTTAGAGATTTTTCTAATTCAAAAGGGTCCAAAAATATGTAATATATATTTCTGGCCACACAAAATTCTACAAACTGTAGGAAGCACCTTAAACCGCGTGAAATTCTCACTGAACGTATACTGTGATGTCTGAGATCCAAAATCGTATTTCACTGGCCATCGAAATGTTCCTTGGTCTACACATTTTATTGGGGTTCCGTTTTCTCTCGAGAAAAACAGAGCTTCTTATTTATAAAACTCTCATTAGGTCAGTCTTCATGTATGTCTCGAAAACTTTCCCTCTAACTAAAAATAGAGAGAAAAAGATTCTCGGAGGTATTTGACCCGGAGGGGATGACAGAATAGTCTCACTGTAGCTCATGCATGTCGTAAGAGGCGACTCAAATGGGTACCCAGCGTGTGGGGGTACAGCCGGGCACCCTGACCCTGGGGATTATATCAGGGGATCTCAGGGACTTGCCTTCTTCAGGTAAGTATGGGCTTCATGAACCCGAGGTACGCTAGTGATCTTTTTCTTTCCCATGGGGTTTACTCTCTTTGGTAAACATGGGTGACGCACTCCCGGGATACCCTAGCGATCCTTCTCTATTTTCGACCCTCCTTCTTGTCAACCACTTTTACCTTTTTTCAACTTCACGTCTAGACCACAGTTTAATCTTGTTTGGCGCAGCATAGCCATATCTGGCTCTTGCGCCAATAAACCTTACATTCACTCACTCACTCTCGGAGGTATTCTCGGTGGCGTTAGAAAAAAATGGAAGTTGGCGAAGACGTTTTAATTTTAAAATTTACAGGTTATTTAATGAGTCTGATGTCATTTAATGTAATTAAAGTGAAACGAATGAATGGGCATCGCATATTGTTAGAATGGATGAGAAGAATCCAGTACAAAAGATCTTTGTTGCAAAGCCCCGTTACTAGTCGAAAAAGAAGACCAAAACTACCGTGGCTTGATTCTGTTGAATCAAATTTTATAGTGAACGGAGACAGAAACTGCCACGACTAATGCAAAAGTGCAAACTATCTTGGAAAAATCTTCAAAAGACCCTGACTCACACTGGGGTGTTGAGTCAAATATAATGTTTACTGTGATGGGATATGCAATTGAGAGATTAGCATTTCAGCTCTAACGCTTATCTAGGCGTCAGTAGCACTCCTGACAAACGAGAAAGAACAAAATGTCGTCTTGAAGTACCGAAATGGCCTAGGGGTCATGGTTACGAATTCATGGTTGGTGTTGTATTTGTCAAGTCGGGGGTTCTGCCTCTGATGCCACTAAAGATACGCTGTGTATGGGGTCGATGCAAAAAGGCGGTTGAGATCCCAAGTCCTCCCACTGGAGAGGTATGGAAGTTTGGAGAGGGAGGTGCCCGCTCGGATGTCTTTCCAAGTCATTTGATTGAGGCTCAAAATTGCGAGATCCAATACCTCTCGTTGCCAGTATCCCTCATGTTGCGTCTCAGTATGATGCTAATAAGTAACCACATTACTTGATGAATTGGAACTACATCTTCGTGCGGTTATTTCGTGTGAGCAGCTTCGTAAATTTTCGCTTTATTCGTAAATTTTCAGTACAACATGTGACGGCTGCCCATTTCGGGTTACCTCTTGTGTCATAGCTAAACTCAATGTTTAAACACTAAGAATGAATAAGTCTATAAAAGAGACCCTAGAACAATAATTACGCAATTTATTAACTTCTTATTAATATAACAACAATTATGAATGCTCTCCCGGGCAAGGGTTTTACTGCCTTTATCTACCAATAATAATCTAACAGACTCTTACCACTAAGCATTTCTCGACTACAACTCAGACTCTGGAACAATTGTTGAACACTGGAATAACTAAATCTCTTGAATCACTCAACTTCTAATCCAACCTCCTACTTCAACCTCTCTTTCCACCCTTTCAACTTCTCCTTCTACCTCTCTATCGCGACTCTCAGTCGGAGTTTATATATTTCCTAACTCTCCTGCTAACTTCTATGATTCTTTCGATTTACATATTCACGTTTCATTTTTGTTTGGGCAAAGGTTGCTTAGCAAAAAGCAATCTATCTTAATTAAAAGTCTCCAAGGTTAGTGAAGAGAAACCGCGAATATCCCAATGTCAAAAACATACAGGTAGCACAGATCGAACAACAAAAATACACAAAGATACTGGAACAAAGGACAATCTCAATTATTTCAGCTACGTTCAGCTCACCAGCTTATTAGTCTTCTCTGTGGACAGTCCCCGCTGTAATTATGTTGTTGTGATTTCTTAGAGTTGTTATTAGAATCTTATTTCTTAGACTTGCGATTTAATTGTTGTACCTTGTTCTTGTAGTGGATCCGTTCACGCTTGATCACTCTTCAGATACAAAACGTTCTTTTTAGAATGAACAAACCCATCATATCCCAATGGATGATAACAATCAAATCATGACAGAGGCTTCTCAAGTAGCCTCTACATGACATGATTATGACAGAGGCTTCTCAAGTAGCCTCTTGATCACACTTCAGGTACAAAAACGTTCTTTTCAGAACGAACAAACCCATCATATCCCAATGGATGATAACAATCAAATCATGACAGAGGCTTCTCAAGTAGCCTCTACATGACATGATTATGACAGAGGCTTCTCAAGTAGCCGCTTGATCACACTTCAGGTACAAAACGTTCTTTTCAGAACGAACAAACCCATCATATCCCAATGGATGATAACAATCAAATCATGACAGAGGCTCCTCAAGTAGTCTCCATTCCTGACACCATGGCGATAATTAACATTATCATTCAATCGGAACAGTTCCTGCAAGCCGACGCGAAGATCGAAGAGTATATCATCCCTCAGTTAATCTTTGAAAACCAAGCTGCCAAAAACGATTATTCCTAGGAACTCTACTCCATCCAAGAGGAGGTGAGATCAAAATTTAATACCCGCAAGCATGAGGAACTTTGTCGAGAAAACGAAAGATACAAGGATCTGATAAACGCATGGGGGCTCCCAGGGGCCAGCAGTCCATAACACTTCCAGCTCCAATCCAGGAGGGAAAAAAGTATTCCTCTCAAGACAACCATCGCTAAGAAGCAAAAAAATACTGACAAAGAGGAAACAGAATGCAAGAATAGGTTTACTAACCTAGTAATCGAAGTACCTCTCGATCAGTTTGACATAGATGATAACGAGGACGAGGTCATCACCCCGCCTTCTGAGAAAAAAGCCTACGCACCCCGATAACCATCGATAACGTGAAGAACTCTGCTGATATATTAAAAAAGCTTCATCAAGGGACAGGTATCAAGTGAATTGCAAAGTTAATTTGTACAAGTATCGGGATCTACCCTCAGACACCTGCTGCATATCACCTGATCCGCCGCCACGCCACTAATGAAAAGCCACAGCATTTTACTTTCCAGCTCCTCGAAGAAAAGAAAATCAGGGTAGTCATTAAAGGAATACCGGTGGATATGCACTCCGAAGAAATAATCCAAGAATTGGAGGAGTTAGGTTTCTCCCCCCCCCCCAATCATGCCATGTAATGACAAATAATAAAACTATCAACCTATTCTCCTATTCCTGGTGACCGTATTCAAGAACGCTGCTAATAAGGATATTTACAGTATCTCAGAGCTATGTTCTCTCAAGATAGATGTCAAATCATTAATTAAAAGAAAGTGCCCCCCCCCTCAGTGTTATCGCTGCCAGGGGTTCTTCTATAATAGTAACTTCTGCACAAGAAACCCCAAGTGCTTATAATGTGGAAGCCCCCACCTAACCCGCGACTGCAAAAAGGATGTAGACACAGCTCCAAAATGCTGCTAGTGCCAGGGCGAGCACACGGCAAATTACCTATTATGTCCTATGAACCCACTCAACAGGCCGAAAAAAGAAGACAAAAAGGCTGCAAACAACGAACACAGGCAGAAGATAAAAAAAATCTTCTTAAAGAAAACCGAGACGCACACCCTGTCGTCCACACTACTCCAACAACCTATGCCGAAGCCGCTAAAAGTTCCGCAGCACTCACACCTCTGATTCCGGTATATCCGATATCTTCCAACAGATAAAATATCCAGAGTGCTTCGACATTTTCGACATTCTCAAAAAATTTATCTCCAAGTCCGGTAAGTCGAAATCTCAAAAATTTACCGAGATCATGGCCCTCCTTGAAAAAACTCAAATTTTTAAATTCAATAGTAACAATAGCAATCGTCCTTCAATACGAATTATGTGTTAGAATGCCAACGTCATTAAAAATAAATTAACGAGTTCACCCATTTTGTCGAAGATAATAGTCCGGATATCATACCACTGCAAGAAACCCACCTCCCCGCCTCTGTGATACTTTCAATCTACCCAACTTTTAGACTTACCGGACAGACCAAATCACCCATAGAGGAGTTAGCTCGGCTATTTTAATTAAAAGCTCTTTTGCTCATCATGAGATAAATATTTTCACCAACTCAGTGAACATCACCGCCATCAATATTGAAGCCGATATCCAATTACCATCTGCTCTATATATTACAGACCACCGAGAGTCACTGATCAAAATTTAATTCCCGATCTAAAAATTTTTTTTTTAGAAACAGACCAATATGCTTAACAATCGCTGATTACAATGCAAAGCATCAAACCTGGAACCAGGAAAGAAGACAAAACAAATAAAGAAAAGAAATTGTTATTTTCACTCAAATCTATGGATTTGACATCGTAGCGCGCAAAGAGCTCACAAGACTTCCTCAAAGGGTCAACAAATACCCAACAACAACAGATTTCGCCATATCTAAAGGACTTTTAAATTCTTCAGTTATAGTAAAAAACGAATTATTCAGCGATCATAACCCTCTCATCTTCACTTTTCATCATTCAATTCTTCACTTAATATTCCGATTATCAATAATAACGAAGAATTGGACTTAGCAGCAACCAATTTCACGAAAATAGTACAAACTACAATCGACCAATCCAGTATCAGCAAAATCATCCACCACGCTCCCATCCCACTCCCAGTACCAATCAGAACACTCCTCTAAAACAAGGAATCAACTCCGTAGAAGATGGCAAAATACAAGAGATCCGAATATGAAAAAAGAACTCAATAAGCTGCAAAAAAAAATATTAAAAAAATTCCCAAGAACTACAAAATTGATATCAACAAAGACTTGGCACAAGCATCTGTGGAAAGATAACTCCCTTTACAGAATAATAAGCCGATTCAAGAAAAAAAAAAAAAACTCCATACCTCCTCATCACCATATCCCTCCTCGGATATCGTGGTCTTGTTTTCGACACTACGGCAAAGGCTTACCTTTTCGTTGACTCCTGTGAGGAATCTTTTCAAGAAAATAGATTTCCTTTCTCCGACCATCAAATTGATATAGTGGAAAGAAAAGTTAGAAGATATTTCAATAGAAGAATTCATCTTCCCATACCTCCTCTTACGTCACCTGAGGAAGTATGTGACATCATCACCAGATCCGACAGCAAAAAAGCTCTAGGAGATGATAAAATCAAAAAATATCGTTCTAAAATCTCTACCCATAAATGCAATAACGCATCTTACAAAGATTTACAACAAATGCTTAATCTATCATCCCTTCCCTTCATCCTGGAAAAATGCCATCATAACTAAATGCCATCATAAAGCCCGGAAAAGACAATAAACTACAATTAAACTATCGACCGATTAGCCTGTTCCCAACAATAGCCAAACTATTCGAAAAAAATTCTTTTTAAAAGACTACAGGCTCATACAAGCCAACATCAACTCATCCCACCGGAACAACGCGGCCTCCAGAAAAATACTTCTACTCAATACACTAACTTCTTCGGGTGATGGATAAAATATCTAGCCTAAATCATAACCTCATTATGGAAGGACTCTTCTTGGACGTACAAAAAGCCTTCGATAGAATGTGGCACGACGGCCTCATCAATAAAATGATCTCCCTCAATTTCTCGGAGTATCTGATTCACATAACTCGCAGCTTTCTCCAAAACAGAAATTTTCAAGTTAAAATCCATCTGCAGCTATCAAGAAAAGATGTCATAACAACTGGCTGCCAACAGGGTGCAACTTTATCCCCATTTTTGTACGCTCTCTTTACAAGTAACTTCCCCACCCCCTAACAGTCGACCTTTGCCTTTTCGCAGACGACACCGCACTCCTTAGCCAACACCGGATCCCAACCAAAGTAATCAGAAACCTACAAAATTACCTTTGCAAAATCCAGCACTGGTTTATCAAATGGATAATTGCGATAAACACAAACAAATCGGCAGCAATTTTTTTTCAAAAAGGAATCCCTCAAAGCAATAACTTTGAAAACCTCTTGCTCTTTAAAAATCTCATCCTATGGGTGAACGAAGTAAAATATCTCGGAGTCTGATCCTAGACAAAAATCTAAGATACAATGGCCACCTCAACTACGTTTGCAGCAAATTAAAAAAACAACCCTTCTCTCCTTCATCTCCTTCTCAGACGATCATCCACACTCTCGCTTAGAAATAAGCGATTGATTTATCTCCAATACCTCCACCCACTCCTGATATACGCATGTGCCATCTGGGGCATAACCAGCCAAAGAAATATCAATAGATTGCAACTCCTTCAAAATCGAGCTCTAAGTCTCATCACCAATTCACCCATTTTCATACCTAGAAGAGTCCTAAATAATGATCGAAGTGTCGAATCCATTCCTCAAGTCATCGGAAAACTACCAACTTCCTTTTATAGCACGTTCATTAATCATCACAACCCTACTATTAATAGCCTAGCCAGATCAATTCTTCCCAATGGTAGAAGAAAACTTCCAGTCATTGCTCAAGTCACTCCATCTATCTTTTGAAGTCATTCGGCACCAACAGATGGCGCCAAAAAACTGCAATTTCATCTAGCTGGCCGGCGCGTTCCCGATCGAGAACCACCCTAGCCGTAACCACACCCACACTAATATCACTTTCTCTTACAGATAACAGATTAAGCTAAAATGTCTGCCTGCTAGAACTCTCCGGAAAAAACCGCCTTCGATGCGGTGGATCACCATTCCTACTGGCCGTCGGGTCCCCATTAGGAGACCCCTTATGCTGTAACCAATTTTCACTCACGCAAGCCTATCGATGTTTCGGCAGATCATCATTTCTACTGGCCGACGAGTTTCCGAAAAGCCTCGGCTTATCGGGAACACTAAAGCCGTAACTATTTCTCCCATTTAACATCGTTTCCTGTCTATAGATGACGTCACAACAGTTACCCTCGGCTCATTCTTTACCACTTCATTCAGTGTTCCATCACTTCATATTGGCCGGAGGGTGCCGATTTTATTTCTGCCTATCGGATACCAATCATGCCGTATCCACCTCACACTCCCTACTCTGCCTCCTTCTTCAGCCAAACGCTCCCAGCTCTTAGTGTCTCATGTACTTCCTCATTTACTCATACAGAGGAAAATGCCTCTCGCTCAGGAGGCTGGCACTCTAGAAAACGTCAGACCCTGGACGGGCAAGATCCCACAATTTCCAGCAGAAACTCGTGCTTCGTAAATTCATTCTGCACGCTCCACTTTATGGGCCGACAACTTCAGCCGATCCCCCGATCAATCTCCGCAATAGTCTCCAAAGACAAACTCAATCAGTTCCGCTAGATTCAGGATGAACCTCCAACTGATTCACTCGACCACGATTCCCCGATCGGTCTACAAAGCAGATTGCACCGACAACTGATTCCGTATACAGACCGATTCATCCTCAAAATCATTCCTCTAATTGTAGCTCTTGGCGTATTAAAACCTATTCCTGCCAGGTGTGACGTCATACCGATAATTCACAAAATGTCCGTAACTATCTTCCCGTTCAATTTTTCGCTTAGGTTCCAGCGCCTTCGAGTATTTTCCATTTGTCACCAAAGTCTCCAAGTTTCTCACCAATTCGCCAAATAGTCGCGAAATCCTTTGCCATGATGAATGGTCAATTGCTTAAACTCTCTTTTGCTGACTCTGGTGACATCTCTGTAAATCCAACTTTTCCTTAAAAAAGAAGCGTTGCCGGGAAGCATCAACTCATGTTCATAACAATTTTTGTCTTTTGTAACTTCACAGTTAAAGAAGTTATTTTTATAAAAGGAAAACACATTTTTTCCCTACTATTAGTGCTAATATTGTATGAAATGAAAAATAAATATCTGAAAAACGTATCTTTTCTTAAAAAGAGTTGTCTCAATTTATTTGACTGCAGTATATGTTGTAAAAATGAAATTATAGAATTGATTTTAAAAGATACTACATTATTTTCTGCATATCTTTAAATTTTTTTTTCTTCACAATCATACACTAAATTATACACCGACGTTTCCTATATTTTGTTAACAAATTATTAATTAAAAATTATTTATGAAATTTTGTTATTAATACATGATTGGAGTAAAGTCCTTAACAAAATAATTTGTGACAGATGTAATATTGCGTAATTATTTGTGTATGATGCAGAGTCGATATATGTTGAAAACGAATTCTAATACATAGTTTTTCCAATTTATTTCTTCGTTGAATGGCAACAAAAAGGTTGGTGTTTTTTGGAATATTATACTTATTTAAATTAGTTGTTCGAAAAATCACATAAAGTTATGAATTTTAGAAGGCTGCGTTATTTTGAAATGTTTTTAATTAAATATCACCAACAAATGGAAAATAAAAATGGATAACTTTTAATATTAAGTTGATTTAAAATTTGAAGAGTTTTTTTAGAAGCCTGTTAATTCATTTAACCGCAAATTCTTAGATTTAATTATTACTCTTTTACCCTTGGATGAAAACTTATTTCACAAAATGCTTAGAATTCTACATCTGGAAGTTTTTCTTTCCTGTTTTTCTTTAAAAAAAAGCTTTCATTTTATTTTCTTGAAAAAGCAAGCTTGAAATAATAAAGTAAATAAAGCCCAGTACAAGACATGTTTTGAGTAAACTATGTAGTATTAATATAAGCCTTTTTTGCTTAATGTTTAATATTTTATTTCTTTAAATTAGAAGCATCATAAAATGGAGACTTCAAACAATTTTTTTTTTGAAATAAAAGCTGGATGTTTTTGATGTTCAATGTAAATGGATATCAATAGACAGACAGGTAAGAAATAAACGAAGAATTTTTTTTAAAAGAAGTTCTAGAAAAAAAAAATGCTAACTGTTTGTTTCTATAAGGAAAACTATAAAAAATGATTTCAAAAGAATTTCAGATATCTTCCGAAAAAATATATTGATTGATTTTTATTATCTATAATGTACTCTTTTGAGTTTTAATTTACTGCACTACAATAATACCGGATGAATATTACTTTTTAAAATTTAAAATACAATTTTTTTTGTACACGCACAGCTTTTGCTTTGCTTCACACTGAATATTTTTAAGCTCAAAATTTAATCTAAGAACTTTTTCTAAAAATACATGTTCCTTGTAGGTTAGGATCGTGTTTCATAACTAGCGAAATTTTCGTCGAATCGTGGTTTTGTGTCTTGTTTCCAACAAAATTTCCCATGAAGAAAAATGGTGACTACAGAACAATAAATCAATCTTTATGTTAAAATCTTTACGTATAACGAGATTTTCACGTGTATTTCTCCCCATCAGGGGTTTACCTTCTTTCGGTAAGCGTGGGCAAAATGTGACCTCCAGAGACACCTTAGTGATATTTTCTGTTCCAAGAGGTTTACTGCTTTATGTAAATAAGGATGACGCATCCCTTGGATACGTTAGTGATCCATCTCTATTTTAGAACTTTGTGTTAACGAATTATTCTTCCCCCCCTTTTTTCAAACGTTTGAACCGCAGTTATTACTTATTTGGCGCAGCATAGCCAAAATTGGGTAATTAAACTCTTCCATTACTAAGGTTGACCAGACATCCCACTTTTTAACAATTTATCCCGCGTCCCGCGGGGTTTTAAGAAAGTCCCGATTTTTAGAAAGAATGCATGACAAACAAGGAAACGGCTTGAGAATGGGAAGGGAATATACAGGTTTCAATGTAGCTATTTCACCAGGATATGAGATTTTATATTATTTTTGTAAATTTTATAATGTTAAACCTTAATAATAATTGTTGAGAACTGCTTATCAGGAACTGCTTATCAAAGTTCGCCTTGATCAGTAGCTAGAATACGACCACTATTGTTTGGACTTAATGAATAGTGGCATTGTTCGGCATTGGCAGCGACGAAAACATTTTATAGCTGTAAAATGAAGACAGAACACTTTGTACACTTCCACAGATTTTATTCTTATGGCGACATGTTCCGCAAGCGATCTAGCATCATTTGCAACATTGTTGCAAAGGAATTGCATCTTATACAAAAATTGGAAACGGAGGGGAATTTTAGAGAGGAGAAGTGTCAGGGTGTGAGGAGTGTGTTGGTCGTCCACGAAGTAACTCCTTCGCATATTGAGTTCTGTAACTGTACATCATACGATACACATCGTAATGCATGCTAGTGCAAGTTAAACATGTGATGTCAACAAATAAGCGATTTAGGTAAGTAATTTATTTAGGTACCAAAAAAAGGTATTTTTTGGTACCAAATTTTTAATCAAGAACGCCCCCCCCCCGTCAATGGTATCCCGCTTTTCGTATGTTAAAATCTGGTCACCTTAACTATTACTCATTCACGCGTCTCTTCAACTAACCTTATGGATTTCTAAATGACGTTATTTGATTCTAGAATCTTTATGAGAATCTTTTCTTGTGAATGGACGGTGACTTGTGTAAGAGCTAACTTTGATGTTTTGAAGTTCAGTGAATTATCGGTTTGCGAGATTATAAGCAGCAAACAAGTTTTATGTTTATATGCAAGAGTAATTAGTACATACGATGTTGAGAGCCAGAAGATTAAACCGTCATACAATAATGATATTGTTACTGAATTCATTATAATTGTTCCCGACTCGGTTCCGCCTTTGAAATTATCAAGAGAAGAATATTTTCCAATTATTTTTAGCTGCACACACAAGGAAGTTTCAGCTCTGCATTTGTAATATAAATATTGATTTTTGATTGTTTTTAAATAAGAATAAATACAATTTAATTTTTTTTTCTTTATAAATGACTGATAACCGAGGGAAATTTATAAAACAAATTATGGGTAAGAGTATTAAAGACGGGGAGGATTATTCGTCAGTGATATATAAATTCAAGTGTTTTACTTCTCATATGGTTTGTCGCTAAGGCCTACGGTATCTAACTTTGTTAATATCCATTTTCAAGTAGATACGTGTATTCAAATTCAGATTGCTGCAAAAACTCCCTCGCAGAGATTTGTCTTCCTTAAGTAGGTATGGGAATCATGACCCTGATGCACCCTGGTGATCTTATTTTTTTCCACTTGTTTTACTGACTCTGGCAAATACAGGTCACTACCCTTTTCCTTCCGGGAAATTCTAGATATCCTTCTCTATTTTCCACCCTCTTTCATGTCCTTTAATTTTTAATGGATTTTCTTTAACTCATATCGTAACTCTGTCTGGGTCAAAACTTTAAACGCTTTTTTTTTCACATTTTAAAGCGCTCCATTGAGCTGAAATTTTCTATACTCGATTGGTTTGGATAACAATATGATAATTTAATAAGAATTAATTAGTTTTAATCAATTAATTTTTATTATTTAAAGAATTAAATTTTACGCCAAGTTTCTCGCCAAGCCGCCAAATCCGTCGCTTATTTATTTATCGTTAGCTTTAATTTTAAGTGCATATACCTTAATTGATTAACATAATGCTTAACTGAGCTAAAAATTTTGACACGTATTTATTTTAGATGATAAATTTAACAAACTTCAAATAATAAAATAAATGATTAAAACTAATTACTGAATAAATTCAATTTGACTCAACGTTCCCTTTTGCTCTTAAAATGTGAGGTATAAAAAAATTATGTTACTGAAAGTATGAAGTTTGTTAGAAAACCCATGTTCCAAAAACTAGTTTTCTGCTGGTGTTATTTATTCCTCTTTCTTCCATCCTTTTTGGGTCTAGATCGCAGCAAAACCAAATTGTGCGCCATTAATTTCCTTTTTAACTAAATCACTACACCAAGGAACCGTCGTAGTGAGATTGGAGGATGTTAATAGAAAAACAATCAGTCAAAGATTTATTATTCAAATTATTATTTTTTTTAAAAACCGAAGTTTTTCTCATTAAAATTGAAATTCTTTCTCCTTTTTCAACATTTTGTTTCCTAGCATTAAACAATACTAAATGAGTTCTATAGCCGAAACAAATAAGAGCTATTGATTTCGGAAACTATTTTAATTCCAGAATGTCATACTTTATTTTGAATTTACTGACAATAAAATATATTCAAAGAACTTGTTATTTGATTTTAAAGTAATGAATTAGGATTCTAAAAGAATATGTATTTGTTACGAAAAATATTAACGATCTTTCCTTGTTTCTGATATAAATTTACATTATTACAATGACTCCAGGCGATTATTTAAAAATGATCCAAAGGACGATAAATTGATTCAATTTTATTTGCTTTACGATATTGAGGAACTGAGTTAAGTTTCACTTTCGCTTTCTTGAATTGTATTTTCAGGAATAATCAATGACGATGAAATAGCGTAGTTTTTGAAAACGATGTTTCTTTTGCATTAAAGCTTTTTGATGAAATCTAAATATTTTCTAACTAAAAATGAAATTTGGTCAATATTTAAATAATTTGTAACATTTGCTATCACGTTATTGTTGTTTTGAGAAAATGACATCCATAAGAATCCGTGGGCATTGATTAAATGATGCATGTGTGCAGTTATGAGCGAATGATTGATATTATGATTATAATAATTATATTTAGTTTGCTTAAAATATATTAATATTGCTAAGATGTATTTTGTTCAATATTTAATCGTCTGCTTTTACTTAAACTACCAAAAATTAACATTGTTTACTTTAACAATTTATCCTTTGCTCTTATACTGTAATATTAAATTTAATAATGTATTTTAATGGCAGAATCGTCTGTTTTTATTATTTCTATTGTTAACATTAGCCACTTTTTTGTTCCTTCGAGTGTTTTGCTTGTGAAAATAAAAAAAAATGCCTTAGTAATTTAAAGAATGTTTTTTTCTTGGTCATAATTGCTTTTTAGTGGAGTTCGGGGCTCGTAATTACTCTTACTATCCGCTAATTAATACTCATTTTGAATCATTCTACTTTTCCAAGAACTTAACAGGAAAAAGAAAAACACACACGTTTCGCACGCGTTAAAATGAAATTAGCAAAACCAATTTCAATTTTTTTAAAAAAAATTCATATATTTTTTTATTTCATTTTATTTTACTGTTTCGTACACGAAGACAATAAAATTGCTGCTCAGAAGAACCAATTTAAATTTGTTTAGATCTGTTATACTTGTTTTTATATTACCATCAAAGAAAATGAGAAAATAATTTAATAAAATAGGTAAAAATCTGAAAAAGAATTAATATACAAATTTTATAGTTAAAATATTGCGTACTGAATAAATGCTATTGATTTTTTTTGTCATAATTTTTTTTCAATGAATTCTGAACATTACATGAATATCAAGAAATACAACTTGGATGAAACAAATCTGCATTTCTAAAATTAAAATTAACTTTCCTAATATTTTAGTGCATTTCTAATAAATCAAAATTAAAATTTAAACTGTGTTGTTTTAACTAAAATAAGGACCTACAACTCTGGATTCTGATATTCTGGACGTTTCGACAAATTTTAAATTTAGTTTAAACTGAATAAAATTTTAATTAGAATTTTATTTGAAAGTACGGCTTCGCTTAGAAACAAACCTGTGGTAGTTATTATTACAAAACTACTTGGAATGAGTATGGCAGGGGTTAACGAGTGAAAATGTGTTGGAAACCTGGAGTAACATCTGTGGGATATCCACATTCCTGGTTTCTGTTACTTGATTTGGCCTTCTCTTATGTTTGTTGGTTGACCTGCCAACGTTGACACTCATGGTATGTTGTGGCGTTTCTCTCCAACTAACGACTCCCATTTTTCTCTTATCGAACTCATTTATAGCAGAACGGTTTCAACATCTGGATGGCCGTGGTAGTCTAGTGGTCATGGCTTCGGATTAATGACCGGTGGTTTTAGTTCAGTCGCGGATTCGATCCTTGGCCGCTAAAGACCCACCTTGTAGCCGGGGCTGATGCACGTTAAATCTGTCGGGGCCCAAAGTCCTACCGTTAGCGTGTTGTGGAAGTTAGGAGAGGGAGGTACCAGCTCAGGTGTCGTCCTCGTCACTTGACCGTGGTTCAAAATTACGAGGTCCGTCGCCAATAACCCTCATGTTGTTTCTAGTGCGACGCTAATAAAAAAATAAACAAAACTGTGCCATAAGCTCTCAAACCCTCACTCACTCACTCTTAGAAACTGAAACAAATAGTGCTTTATTAACTTCTTTAATACTTCAGAATGACATTTAAGATAAATTTTGCATATAGAATATGAAAATGAATCTTAATTATTTCACGGGGATGAGGGATAGAAGTTCAACTACAGTAAAACACGTGTTTCTTAAAATTGAATTATTAGAATAATTTCTTTCTCAAATATTTAAACATGTAATTTATGATTGAAAAAATACTAAAAGGTGTATAGCTTGACCGAATTCTACTTCAAATATTGTTTTTGAAGCTTTTTGTTGGTTTTGTTTGCTTAATATTAACGATTTTAAATAGTTTTCTAGAATTATTTTATAAGAAACAATTAAATACACTGAATTGCTTAAGCCGAAGGAAATTTAAGGAGTTTGTACTAATTGCATTTTTACTCTTGTTCTTCTAGGGTAAAGTTCCCAATTGCTTATAGTTACACATTCTTGATAGAAATACAATATTTCTATAGTATCGGAACTTAATTATCCATTAATAGATTAATGTTCATTGAATTTTGATACCGTTTGAGAAAGCGCAATTTGGTAGAGAATTTTATAATAAAAATGGTTATGCAATGTATTAGTTCAGTTAACTGTACCTAATTGTATATATCTTATTTGAAAAATTAATATATATGAAAACCTTTCATGGAAAAATTGATTATTAGATTACATAATTATTACAATAAGTTGTGAAATATGTTAAAGACTTATGTGTAAAAATGAATATCGATAAACATATTTTATAAAAATATACACTCAGGCCCTCCCATCCGTACCAATATGCTTACTAATTTACATTCATTTTTAAACACATTTACACACTCTCTCACTCAGACTTTGTTCCCACAAAGTTGGTGGGGGAAACCCCACCATAATTTATTTGCATTTTTAAAATATATTGGCCTTTTAAACCAAATTTGATACTTTAAACTTTTATCTTTTTTCGCTTTGTCTTTGTTTCATATTATTAAAATTTTTCTATTCCGATTGATTTTAACAAGTGTTTGGCGCAGCATAGCCCGCTTTGACTGTTGCGCCATTAAACTCCACTCACTCACTCACTCACTCACTCACTCACTCACTCACTCACTCCACAAAGTGGCCGTGATATTGTAAAAAATGAATACCAGAAATTTTTTTTTAAAAAAAACACGCACTCGCACATTTTCTCACCCACTCTCACAAATCCGCACATCTCTTACACACATTTTATACACATTCTTTTACACACATTTTCACACAGACATTCCCCCCCCCCCCGGGAAAAAAAGTGGCCGTGGTAGCTTAGTGGTTGCGGTCTCGGATTTGTGAAGTGGTCGGTTAGTGAATGTAAAGGAGAAACTCGAATGAAAAGGCAACTATAGGACTGAAATAGCAAGTTTGCAAAAGGAAAAGCTTCTTTGCGGATCACTATGCATTTTAATTAAAAATTGACGAATATGTTATTGCGAATAAAACCACTGGAGGACGAAAGAAATCATCATTTTGTTCAATGTGCCCAAGTAACCTTTCGCTACTTTTAGAGGATTGATTTGAATGATTTTATGGCCGCAGTAAGCTAGTCGTCATTGTCGTGGACTCGTGGTTAGAGTAGTTTCTTTGAGTCGGGTGTTCGAGTCCTGATGCATCTTGAGATTCTAGTATATAGGGTCTGGTGCACGTTAAATGTATCGAGGATCAAATTCCTCAAAAGGGATGGGGAGAAGTTAGAAGATTAGAATGAAAGTACCATTGTCGTCCTGGTTTATTGCTCGAAATTATAAGATCCGTCGTTATAGCCCTCTTGTTGTTTCTAAGTGCTACATTAATAAACAGTCAGTCAAGTCAACCTCACACAATCTTGTATACGCTTTCAAGAACTCTTATATATACTCACTCTTTCACACTAACACACATTCTCTTTCACAAACATATTGTCACCCATACGCACTCACACACACTCACATGCTACTCATATTTGATCATAAATAAAATAAAGGATGAAACACAAAACAATGTCTGAGACAGTAAATTATTATGGTATGATTTCTCTAAAATATATTTTATTTGATATTTGAAGGCGTTTTGACATTAATGTTATTTATTTGTTTAATGCTACCGAAATAATTATATTCGCTTAATAATTCTTATATAATTTATATCATTATCTTTCACGAATCTGATTATTATGCTTTGACTGCTTAGTTGCAAACTATCAAGCTATTAATACACAAATATTGGATAAAAATGGTATTAGGAAGAAGAAAAAAAAATTGGGTTGAAAAAAAATTAAGATTTCAGGTAACTTGGTAAATAGTGATGATAAACACAGAAAAGGTCCAACATCATCGTTCATATTTTCATTAATGTTTTCGATGATGCGGATTATTAGAATCTTTTTGCAAAGTCAGATTTAATTTTTTTCCCGCAGGTATAGTATTTTTATTTAAAATACTTCACAGAAACCGTCTGCTCTTTGAAAATGTAACCAGGTTACTAATGTATGTATAAAAATATCGTCTGCACATTAGATTATATATCATGATTTGGATGTGAAATTTTAATATGTATCTGACAATAGAGCGTTGTAACCTTTCTTGCAATTTTATAATTAATTAGTTTCGTTGTAAGCTTGGATTGGAAGATTTCGGTTAAGTACGTATTGTACGATCGCATTTGACTATATTATTAAGATAATCGTAAAGCCTATTAGAAAGGCAGATGATTTTCAGCAATTTAAAATTATTTCTCTGTTATAAAAAGTGACTCGATTAGACGTAAGTATTTATTCATAAAAATATTGAATTCGTACTTTGAAAACAGTGAGATTTAATTAATTATTTTGAAATATTTAGCAGTGAAAATCGACTTGAAAATGTTCAGTACTTTTTTTGAATCTTATGAGTAGAAATGTTTTACAAAGGGTATTAAATATTTCAGAGGATATCTTATAAAAAAAAAAAGGTTTTCTATAAGTTAAATATTGAAAGAAAATATCACAATGCTTTAAACGTGTTATGCAAAACAAATAAAACTGAATGTTATTTAGCAAATTTAAATGTGATAAATTTCTTTGGGACTAGTTTTCGATTAGTTCAGGCGTCTGAACTATGAGAAAAACTTTAAACCGTTTTAATTACAAAGTTTTAATGATAAAGCCTTTATTATATAATTATTGAAATAATGGTCATAAAAACATTAAGAATTAAAAATAGAGCCTTATTATATCTCTGATAGAGATAATGTGTAAGCGACCTAGAATTCTCCTAAGAATTGAAAATGAAAACGGGAAATGGAAGATAATGTTACTGAAGCGTAAATAACTACATTCATTCCGTGGTTATAATAAGCATCGGAAATTTCTTGATTAGTTTTCTGACAAAGCTTATTTATTACTTCGTAGAATTTAAAATTCTATATGAATAAGAATGTCCATATTTTCAAAATTGCTTGAGAAAAAAAATGAAATAAAAATTGTACTGTAAAAAATGCGGTCGGATTTATAATGAAATGGGATATATTTACTACGACTCTCAAAATTCACTGGCACATTTTGAAACATTGAGATTTAATACAGCTCAGAAAATATTGCACTAGGGTAATAAGGAATGTTTAATTAAGAAATTTGGTTATAAATCGAAATGTTTCATCTTTAATAATGACAATAAAACACATTTGTGTAAAAAAAGCAGACATGAAAATTCTAATTAGTACAAAGTTGATAAGATATTTCTGTCTTCAATTTTTTACTGTTGTTTTTATTAAATCAAAAAGATAAAATGGGAAAAAATGATAGCGTATAGGGGTATGTTTCTCATTCAAAAATATTTGTAAAAGGAATTATATTGCTCTGCGACAAGATATCAAAAAAATAGGGTTTGTAATTTTAGTTTATAATTATCTTCTTCTTTTAAATCACTATTTATTTTTAAAATTTACTTTTTAATTTACAATCCCTTTCACCCAGTTTGAATGAAAAAAAAATTGCTTTTTTTAAAAAAATATATATTTGTGTTTTCAGTTTTTATTCACTTTCATCAATTTTTGTGGATTTTAAATTAACTCATTTTAGAAATAAATTCTTAGAAACGCTCAAGGAAGATGCGAATCATTTAAGGTTCAGGATGAAATAAATGAATAAAAGATGTTTTTCCCTAGTTATAAAGAACACAGTTATCGTGGTGAAGTATCAGCATGCAATTCAAACTTGGTGGTATGAGAATTATTTATACAATTAGAATAATTTAAAATGCATTCAAATTAAAAGTACTGATTGCATTTTATTATTTCATTACAGTGGAGTCCCTTCACAGTTTAGATATTAAATAACCAGGGCTATTACATAGAAAACATTTGTTTGTTTTCCTTTGCTTATTTACTTATTATCACCTTCATATACACCCTTCTTCATTTCTACATGCTCACTTTATTTTCATTTTATTTCAGAGCAATTTGCAAATGCCTTCTATTAGTTCTTCCGCTCTCTTTTACCTTCATCCGACAAAGTGTGTTCCTTTTCATGCAGATTTCACATTGATAGACAGAAGTCCTGTATAATCAGGGTCAGCCAGATAAAAAGTGGATGATGTATGAGATGCGCTTAGCCAGCTGGCTAAATCTCATGATTGACAATGCAGGACCAACTGCATTTGTCTTAGTGTCATTTGGCATGGATTCACCAGTCCTAAATTCTCAGCAATCATTACAAATGCTGGCTTATTGAGATGAGATCATTACAGTTCCTATATTTGCGATCACTTTTGACGTGGAGGGCCAGGCAGATCATCTTCAACGGCCATCTTAAAACCGCCCAAGCTGCTCAAAAACACGTTCGTGCAGGGCCAATTCACCCATGCACTTGCTCAATGGATTATGCTGTTTCAGTAGCGTTTCCATATCATCGAGAATTCCACGGCTCATTTCGTTCACTCACTTATCGTTTTGCAGAACAAGTGGCTTGTAATAAGACTAGCCCAGACAGAGGCTACAGCCAGGTTGTTTATGAAACGGAGACTTCATTGGTAGGAAGCCACTCTGCTGACAGTCTTTGGCGGCCCCTTACAGGGCCTCGAGTCATTATTCAGTGTATCAGCCTTCTTCGTGGAGGCGACTCAGGTGGTGCCATCTGGGGTGCATAGCTGTGGGCACCCTGCCCTGGGGGTCTCAGGGACCTCGGGGACTTGCCTTCTTCGGTGAAGTGCAGGCATCATTCCAGGCTGTAGTGGTGCTGCCAGTTTTTATCTTTGTGCAACACGGTGGCCTGCCTCAGGATTACCCCACAGCAGTCCTTCACCTCTATTTTAGGCCCTCTCTCTTATGTCAGCCCATTTCCCTTCACCCTTCCCATCCAGGCCACAGTTAATCTTTTTGCTTGGCACCAGCATAGCCACATATCATTCTGCATAATAAACTCTACATTCCTCTACCTCCTCCTCTCGTTATTTAATAACTTCATCTTGTATAAAAACATTAATTTTTAACATTCGACAGATTTGGATTATGGATCAAGAAGATCAAAGGAATAAATTAAACTTGTCCAGGAGATAATCAGTCATTCAAAGAGATAGTCTAAAGCAATGTTTATTCAACTAGTGGTAGAGCAACATAAAAATAATTGACAGATATCAAATTGTTCAATTTTCTTCTTGTAGGTATTTTGAGTAGCTATCAGTTTGATCATTTTATTTTATTACCAAGGGACTTTCAGACTTTGAGTACAACCCTGAAATTCATCACTGTCCATAAAATAGATTTAAGTCACCAGATTGTTTAAACTTGTTTCTATTTTCAATATGGTGTTTCAGTTTCAGTTAAATTTGTTGCCCTCTTTGAAATATTAATTATTGAGAGGGTCAATCATCAGCACAGATTTTTATTTTCTTTGGCAGTAGTATCTTGGATGAAAATATGTCAATTTAGTAATTGTATTTAATTTCAATATTTGAAAGGAATATTGTGTTAAATATTTTATCGTTTGCTTCAATTCTTGCTTATACAATTGAATAATTTGTATTTAAAAATATTCTTTGTGATGGTCAATTCTATTTCTTTTCAAAAGCTTACATGGTGATTTGAGGACTTAGTTTGCAATTTATAAATTTTCTCAGCTCAATTTCATTTGAAAAATTATTCTATATTTTGGGGCATGAAATGTATTAAAGCTTCATTCTATTTTGGTCTTCAGTTAATAATTAGAAACTGCTTATTTTTGAAGATTCATTTAAAACATTCATTGAAATACTTTTTATATTCAGTTAATATTTTCGGATCATTGTGTCTTTTTCACGCCAGTTATTTAAATTTGAGTGTTTGGTAAGGTCAGTGAATCAAAGATATTAGATTTAGAGATCCCAGGCCTTTCTCCAATTTTAGTTTAGGAGGCTGAGAAATTCCATGTTCAAAGTGCGATTTAAGATTTTGTACATGAGCAAATATTCCCATC
The DNA here is from genome assembly GCA_019974015.1 of Nephila pilipes. NCBI lineage: Eukaryota > Metazoa > Arthropoda > Arachnida > Araneae > Nephilidae > Nephila > Nephila pilipes. The sequence continues at coordinate 107,290 of BMAW01080502.1, forward strand.
CTTGAGTTCTTAGCTTGACTTAATCCACCTTTCAGATGAAACACTTGGTTTGAGGAGAGGGAGGGGTGGTCTGTTTATTCGTGAACCTCCCAAATTCTCTATGTGTTCAATATGTATTATTTACATTTTATATTGCTTCAGCCTTCCTGTTGCTCCTCTGTCATTATTCATAGCATCCCTAAAATCAAATCCATTACGTTTAATGAAATGAAGAATTTTATTTGATTCGTGGTGGCTGTGTAGCTAGGTCACCAGCTTTTGGATTCTGAGGCTGGGTTTCACGTTCGATCCTTGAGTTCGATCCTTGGCCACTTTAAAGACCCGCCGTGTATCCAGGTTTCCAGCAAATCTGTCAGGAACCAAGTCTCCCAATTCAAAGCGTGGTGTGCCCAGTTAGGAGAAGGGGCGACACCAATCGGTGTCTGTCCTCGTCGCGCCGATCGTGGACATTCTAGGTCAGTGTCAGCTGGCCCCCTCTTTAGCCCCTAGTGTGACATTAACAAAAACTAAACTAAACTAAAAACCTACACTTACCTATTATTTTCTTTGAGCTGGCAATTTTATTACAGTAGCCTTAATATTTTCATTCAATTTTATTGTTTAGATTACAATAGGTTCAAAAACTAATAATTGTGTAATTCTCAAGTACACCTGTGGCTAATTTGGTTTAAAATATTAAACTTGCAAGATGTTTGACCAAAACAATCAAAGATTTTGTCCCTATTATAATTTCATTTGTTTACTGTCAGGTTTTTGTTCTCTAGAATATGTGACCTTAGAGTGGGAATAGAAAGTTTTTCATGGATTTTGCCCTCCAGTATTCTGGTCAGAATTCTCAGGAGAGTTTATCACTTAAAATATTTCAAGCACCTTATGACCTTCTGTTCAGTAAGTACGTTATCTATTAGATAACAAACATATTTAAAATGTTACCTAAAATCAATGCGCCGCTGCACTCTCTGGGGCAGGATTACTATCCCACAGGAGTGAGTTGATAGTATTATCCCATTTTAAAATATATTTTCAGTGTTCACCTGTGGAAGGAAAATTTAGGTTTTTAAGATACATGATGAAAGATTTTGTGTTAATTTGGTCTTTTTGTTAAGGTTATCTGTGGCCAGGCTGATGCATTCGTCTTCTGTACCCCAATTCTCTGTAGTGGTGTGGCCCCGGATGTTGGTTATCGATTTTAACTCGAGATCATCATCCTCGTGATCGAGCCGTGGTTCAAAGTGACGAGGTCCGTCTTCCAATAACCTGTTAGCTTCCTGGTACGACGTTAATAAAAACTAAATGAACTAAATTAAAAGTTGTTAAAATTTTGTGAATGTGAAAACAAGGAGGGGTCTTGGGGATATTAACTAGTAATCCTTAGAAATATAATGGTGTCTTATAGTGATAATACGTTAAGTTTGCACATTATATTATTGTAATATTTAGTAGGTTATAATAATATAATAATTAAAAAGATATGTTGCATTAAGGAAAAGTCATTATTAAAACCATACAAAATGGAATTTGGTAGAAGGATTTCTGAGTCCCAGTTTTCTCCTCATTATCAAGATTCAAGTTTCAAGGTCTCTATTTATTGTTGATTAGTATTATATTTTGAAGAGGAAAAATTTAGAATAAAAGGCAAAAAGCGTCGATCACAGTTCAGAGTTTTTCTTATGAAGAACACTTTGAAAGTTAGATTGTTTCTCAGTAGAATATTGTGAAATATATTCGATCTAAAGAGCTGTTACACAGAGTTTTGATTTTGGGGTCAGTTTGGTTGCAATTCAAGACAGTGTACTGAGGGAGGCTAATCTCGATTAACAAATCGTGTGAGTATCGACCAGATGAATCGTCACTGGGCTATTTACCTATTTGAAAATGGTTTCAAGTATGCATTGTGTGATTAAAGGTAGTTTCAAAGTTAACAAACTTTTGGATCAATTTTTCAATTGAAATCGTCTGCGTGGAGGATCAGCTGCAGGCTTCTGTTGCATCGATGTGTAAGTAGTTTAGTCAGTTTTACGTAGTTATTATGATTTCAATGTTTATCAGAAGATGAAGATACCGCAGTTTATGTTACTAATACTACGAATAATTAAAATGATAGCAGTTGGCCAAGTGTGATCCATGTTTGGCATCAATTATTAACTCCAGGATCCTTGGAGGATGCTCATGTGGTAGCCAGTAACCAGGTCAACCAATTTACCTTTAACAGAGCAGTATAGATTTGAGTCAGTCACATGGGAAGGTTTTGATGAGTGAAAGTTTTTCAAGAGCAGGTGCTGCTGATTGCTCGATGGAACAAAGGCAGCAACAGATCATTGATTCAGAGAAGCTGTTTATCTCTTCTCTGTAAAAGATTTGCGAAAAAGAAAAATTTTTGGGAAAAAGATTTGAGCGTTTAGGACAGGTGCCCTCACCTAAAGTGATTAACAAAGGTGTTATGTTGATGAATAAAAATTTGCAAAAATGTTCTTTTCAATTTTGTTTCAAGATTATTGATCGATCTGTTATTTCTGTAAAAAGTCTGTTGGGAAAATGTACGTTTAAAGTCACTATGGGATGAATAGGAAATGAAGATTTCAAGTCCATTCTTCGTTCAGATTTTCAAATATATGGTGGCTGGTAGTCAAAGGTCATTGTGGATGGTAGGCGTTTCAGTTCGTAGGGTTTGATCTTTGGCCGCCAGAGACCCGCCGTGTGATCATGAGATGGTGTGCGCATTAAATCTGTCAGGGTCTATGATCTCGAACAGAAAAATGTGTGTGGATGTTAGGAGGAGAAGGTCGCTGCTTAAGCTCAGGTCTCGTCCTCATCCAGCAAATGGTTCAAGGTGCAGTCCGTGGCCAATGGCCTCGATATTTAACTAATTAGACATTAATAAAGTGCAACTAAACTTAATCCTACCGCCAACATATTAAAGATAAGTGACAGTCAATTTCTTTCATATTTATGAAGTTTGTATCTCAGTAGAAAGTTATTTTCTAAAAGATATTTTGTCTCATTTTGATGATATTGTGAAAAGTATATATGAAAATGGATTATTTTAAACATTTACTCAATTTATTTGACGATGGTAATATATACATATAAAATTGCAGATTACATTTAAAGATAATACAATATTTTCTATCCTTCATTTTTAAAATCATGTATTTTGAAGTTCCAATCAATTAAAGAGCTTCTATTTTCAAATGCTTTTAGAACAATTACTGGCTACACTGATAAAACTGATTTAATTTTGCCTAAATTGAAATTTTTGAAGGATTTTAGAAGCTTATCAATTCATTTTATGAGTCTCTAATGCTTTTATTTACCTCATGTTACATTAGATAAATTAAACTTTTAGACATAATTTTATGGAACTATAAACCTAGAGTTTATTCTGTTTTTAAGAAAGTTTTCATTTGTTTTGCTCCGAGAAAGAGTTTGAAACAATAAAGCAATTAAATAATTTTAAGTTAATTACACAATTCCTTTCAAATCCTGTCTTTGGAACGTTTTATTTTTATTTAGTCATTCTCTAAAATATAAGTATCCTTCAAGTAATGACGTCAAACAAAACAAAAATGGTTTTTATGTTGAATGTAATAGGACCTTAAAACACACACAGAAAAAAATGTCACCGGATGTCAAAAATGTTTTTTTTTTTTTTTTTTTTTTAATTTTAAAAAAAGGGAATAAAAAAATTAATATTTTTTTTTTTTTAAAACCAAAAATTTTTTTTTTTTTTTTTTTTAAAATTTTTTAAAATTTAAAAAAAAAAAAAAAAAATATGAATCCTAAGAAAAGACTATTCTTTTTTTCTACAATGTACTTTTTAAAATTTTAATTTTCAAGACTGCAAAATTACTGGGAGAATTTTCTTTTTAAAATTTAAAATGCTATTTTCTTGAGTACGTACATCTTTTTGCTTCACTCCGTTAGAATATTTTTTTATGCTTAAAATTATTTCAAGAATTCCTCCTAGAAATAAAAAGTTGGATTATTACGATTTCTGTCGCAAGTTTAATGGTTAGTGAAATCGGGTTTTTTTTGTCTTGTTTCTACAAATTATTATGTTGAAGAATAATTGCAACTTCAGAACAATAAATCAAACTAGACTTCGTTGCACTATGTAAAAGACTATGGACTGAAATGCACGATAAGGTAAAAAAATAACAGTTTTTGACGGCAGGTGACGTTGCAAATACAATTTTATGTTATCATTTTGGGATGTTGTTTAATAAACGGCACCAAAGCAAATTTAAAATTGATTCGGGTGATTAGTTTTGATTTTACAACCATTTGATCAAAATTAAAATTCGTTATGGAATGATCAAAATCTATTCAAAATGTGACTGCTTCCCCATCGAGTTGTGACTTTGGGTTATTCTCATTTTTCTTTCAAATAGCCATAATGACTTTTTGCAAAAAGTTCCATCTCCTTTCCAAATAAATGGAACGCGATTGAGGCAAATTAAATGAAGGTAAGGTGTGTAATGGATTGCATTGAAGATATTTATGCACAAGCTAAATAGAATTAAAGGAAAAGGGGGTAGATGATAGTGAGAAGCTGGTAGATGTTTGTATGCTAGATATAAAGTGAATTGTAGTAACTGATACTCTGTGATAAAAAGAAATTAGCAGTGATTTCTGGTATTGGTTTGTGTAAGTTATAAATAACGTCGAACCTTCAGTATTTGAGATGTAGGTCGATCAGCCCGGATGAGTTGGTAAGCAAGAACTTGAATATTTAATTGTAAAAACTAGGATTCCGGCGCGTTGAGACAATAACCCAGACATCCATCGAATAACATGTAACCAATTAACCGTGTTATTTTCGAAACCATGTTATGCGAGGGATGCTTGCAGTTAGAAAAACTAATGAAGCATTTGTCTTTAGTTGCTAATACAAACTACAGACAGTCAGTTATCCTTGTAAGCCGAGTGGCCGCGGTAGCCCAGTGGTCACGGTCGCGGACCGGTGGTTTTCGTTGAGTCGTGGACTCGAGCGTCAATGCTATATTTGACCCGAAGTTTAGTGGAACTGATGCACGTTAAATTTGTCGTGGTCCTAAATCCTTCCATTGGTATGGAATAGAAGTTTAGAGAGAGAGAGAGAGGTACCAATTTGGGTGTCGTCCTCGTCACTTGACCTAGGATCAAAATTGAGATGTCGGTTGCCCATATTCCTCGTGTTGTTTTTAGTGTTACGTGAATAAAACCAATCCAATCCAATCCAATCACACTCTCCGCACAATTTAAATGTAGCCTAGCGGTCATAGTATCGGAATAGTGGCCGGCGGTTTTCGTTTAGTCGCGGATTCGATCCTTGGCCGCTTAAGATCCGCCGTGTAGCCGGGGCTGATGCACGTTAAATCTGTTGGGGCCGAAAGTCCTCCCGTTGGCGTGTTGCGGAAGCTAGGAGAGGGGAGATGTGTGTGCAAGTTCAGGTGTCGTCCTCGTCCTTTGACCTAGGTTTAAAATTACGAGATCCGTCGCCAACAGTACCGTGTTGCTTCTAGTGAGACGTTAATAAAGACTAAACTAGCACAATTTAAATTTTGTTTTAAAGCTTTTTGTGAATTATATAACCTCAATTTATAACTTTTAAAAAATAAAAATGTAACGAGGCATATTAAAATCTCTATGTCGTAGGCAGGTGTGAGTTTAAATTGTGGAAATTAGGTCGTTTTTGATATGGACCGTTTTACAATAACATAATCGTACTAATTGTTGGATTCCAAAAATGTTTATACGATCTGGTAATAACATTACACCTATAATTATTTTGTCTTGAATGATTATTTAAAAAAATCTAAAATAAGATTATTATTTCCATATACATGACAGAGTTTTTTTTATCCCATCGCCATCTTCTCGTTACATTCCAAACTTAAACACTTCTATAGAGCATAAACAATACCAATTTTTGATAACAAAAAGAATAAAGCAAACGATCGTTTTTTATAAAAATCAAAATATTTGATTAAACATTAGAACTAAAGCAAACAAAATATTGAATTAGACAATAACATTCTTTTCAGATATTAAAACTACTGCAAATGATAAAGTATAAAATTGAATATATTTTCAGTTAAACGTAATCATTGCTGCCGTAGAGTGAAAAAAAAAATAGCTTTGATAATTTTTTATTTTTTCACATTTTTTTTGTCATGTTCTGAAAAGCAGAATTTTTCAAAATGAATATTAATTAGCGTAAAGTAAGCGTACTTTGAAGCCCCAGACTGTATAGAAGCAATTGCTATCAGAAAAACATTACCTTCTTGAAATTCTAATAATATTTTCTTCTTCCAGAAGCAAAGCATTTCAAAGAATAAAAATATTGCCAATGTTAACGACAAAAAGAATAAAAGCAGACAATTCTAGCATAAAAGTCAATTTTTAAACTAAATGTAAAATAAGAGCAAACGATAAGTTATAAAATCAGACAATAATATGTTCGGTATTAAAATAAAAACACGATAAAATGTTAAATGTATCGTAGCAATGTATAACATATATACCTTAAGCAAATTATTTGTAAATAGAGCCATTAAGGCTCCCGTCTACCCGCCATTTTTATTTCGTGGACGCTATGTTAATCCTATGGAATTTTGACTTTAATTCTCACATCTTTATTGCATTCAAATAGATCGAATAATAAAGTGCATCTGAAAGAGCAAAAAATAATCTATGCTTCTGTGGAATTACTTTTTTCCTAAGATTTTTAAAAATATTTTTATTCTTATTTTAATTATTCGTTTTTGAGTTTTCTGGTCTTTAAAGAATATTTTCAAGTATTTTTAAGAACCGGAGGAAAAAAGTAATTCCACAGAAGCATAGATTATTTTTTGCTCTTTCAGATGCACTTTATTGCATTCAAATAGATCAAATAATAAAGATGTGAGAATTAAAGTCAAAATTCCATAGGATTAACATTAAGCTGATGAAATCAAAATAGCGGGTAGACGGGAGCCTTACGTATTATAATGTCAATATTTTGAACATAACACTTGTATCCTTTATATTACGCCCATGCATTTTTAGTCACGCCATTTTCTCAAAACAGCAACATGTTAGCACGTTAATAAATCTTTGCATATTCTATTACTAACATTAATACTTAAATAAAGCGAAAAAATATTTATTTAATTTATTGCGAAAAGGTTCGAAGAAATCAAATTACGAGTGTATGAAACAAGTCATGCGCATTGAATACTTTATTTTGAAACGTGGTGATTGGCTACATTTTTGGTTGTACGAAAGCAAACCCCCTTTTGTAGTGACCAATAATTCAAAAAGAATATGTTAAATAAGTGTAAAACAATAATGATATTAGAATTTTTGTTCCTGTTTAAAAAATCTAAATATAAAAACTCGTAATTAAAAAATAAACAGCCCTGAAAAAAACGCGATTAAATTAATAATAAATAATTAATAATAATTTTTTAAAGGTCACAAGATATTGGATCATGCAGTTTTATGTAGGCTTATGCTGCAGCAATTTGGAATTGTACGGCCCAATTGGTGGCAGAAAATGTTAAATAAAGATCTAAAGTTTCTTATCACGTTTCACACACGCAAGTTTAGAAAATGAAAAACCAACCTAAACTTAGCACTCGCCATTCGATAAAATTAAAAAGGCAGGCCCTAGTTGTTTATTGTAATTCAGTGCCAAATGCAATGTTTTCAATTACTTGAGTTAAAATCAGAGCTACCTCACTAGAATATTTGCAATTCTAAAATATATGAGAATACCTAACAGGTGTTTCTCGAACCTATTGCTCCAAGTATTATTCTTTAAACACAAAAGCTCCCTTTCTCATTGAAATTCTTTATTCTGTTTCAACATTTTATTTCTGAACTTCAAGCATTGCTGAAGGAATGAAGAAGTAACAAACTAGTACAAACAATTGATTTTGAAAGCTGTTGTTTACCTCAGCATCTTATACCTTTGAAGGAAATTTTAACAATAAAATTGAATTTCTCAGCTTGTTATTTGATTTTCAAGTAATGAATTAGTTCTTTTAGACATCGTATTCTTATTATTAAAAGTGTTAACAACATTTCCTCATATCTAATATAAATTTACTTTATTTTGATACCCGAGGCACTTATTTAAAAATGAAGCACCGAATTTTAAATTGATTAAATTTTTTTTTCATGTATATGAAATTGAGAAATGTAGTTAATTTGGTTTCACTTTTACTTTCTCGAGTTGTATTTTCATTAAATAACCATTGATGTTGAAAGATAGTAGTATTTTGGAAGGAAAATAAATTTTATATTGAATTATTTCCTTTTTTCCTCCAGTTTGAAAATATTTCGACAGAATTTGAATATTTTGAAATGAAAGAAGGATTATAAGTCAATACTGAGCGACATTTTAAAATTTTATTTTACTGTTTTCGACATCAGAATAATCGAATCGTTGTTTAAAAGAACAAGCTTAAATTAATTTGGTTTTGCTATCATTTCCTTTTTATATTAATGAAATAAATAATCTACGAGACAAATGAATACAAATAATGTTTATCGTCAAAATAATTTTATATTGATTTCATTGGTTTCTTAAATTTTTGTTTCCGTAATTGATTTTCACTGAATTCTAAAAATTAGAAAAAATTAAATAAAATCTTAACCAAATTAAAATTACATTTTTCAAATTAGAATTAACTTCTGGAAAATATTTTTAATTTTCTAATAAATAAAAACAGAAAGTAGGTAAATGTTACTTTTGCTAAGAAATTGAGAACAAATATTTATGGACTCAAAAAAAAAAAAAAAGTAATCGTAACGGTAATCGTAATCATAAGGTTAATCGTGTGCAATCGTAATTATAACGGTAATCGTAATCGAACCGTTAATAATAATCATAACGTTAATCGTAACCGTTCCGTTTATAATCGTAACGTTAATCGTGATCGTAGTGTTAATCGTAATCGTAACGTAATCGTTATCGTAAGGTTCATCGCCAATAATCGAAATCGTGACTTTAATACTAAATAATCAAAGTTTAAACTGACTTAAATATTTTGTTAAAACTTGATTTATAAAGCATTTTTTCCCCCTCAGAGTAAGAAATATGACAGGGCTACTAATTTCTTTCTCATTTTCGAATAACGTTTCAGATGAATTTAATTCTTGGAATTAATGCTTGGATGGTAATTTTAAGTGAGTTACTCTCTAGCACTAAAAAGGCAACAACATTTGTTTTCCATTGTTTATTATTACAATAATTGCACTTTTGAAATAAAAATGTCAACTAAACGCAAAAAAAGAAAAGCAAAATAAATGAAATGTACTTTTGCTTCATTTTAAAGTACATTTGTTAGTTTTATTCTCGCAACTTATAAATAGTGAATTTTGCTGACTTTGGGATATATTATGATGATGACAATTCTTTTAATGTTAGAGATAGGATCTTACTTATTTTCAGCAATCTAGTTATTTTTTTGTAAGGTTATGTCCTGAGTTTGATTCAGATTGTTGGTTCCTTTATGGTCAGAGAACTAATTAAATTTTACATTATTCGAAAAATGGCTAAAACACCTAATATTAAAAAAAAAAAAAAAAAACATATAACATTCTCTCCAAAGATTTAGAAGGGGAAAAAGAAGAATGGTAGAAAAATTGTCCCGATTTTGTGAAGTCATAGACATCGATGACATTCTTTTTAGAGGAAAAATAATTTACCTACTATATATCACCTCAGATATGGCTGTCAAGGACATTACGAGCTAACTATTTAGAACGTTAACGGAATTCTTTATTCTAATAAGCACTCAAAACTATAGGTCTTACACAATATTCGCATAAAATGTTAAGAGATTTAGGAATCCTAGGCTGAAAAGTTTTCTTAAATTAAAATTAAGAAATTATAATTATATTCAGTGTATAGAATACTAAGTTTATAAGCATTTTGCTAATATTTTAAGTTAAAAATGCAATAGAATTTGTGCAAGATTTAACACAAAAGCTAAGTATGCGGCTTAAAAATATAGATACTATTATTAATTGGTTTTCTTTAACTCACATTGTATGCCTAGGTCAAAATTTTAAAAGCTTTTTTCTCACGTTTTAAAGCACTCAATTGAGCTGAAATTTTCTATACTCTATTGTTTTGGATACCAATACGACTATTTAATTATAATTAACAAAACTGAATTTATTAAAACTAATTAAAGTATTAAATTTTAAGCCAAGTTTCTCTCCAAATCGTCAAATGGTCACCAAATCTCTCGCCAAGCTAAAGGGACTTAAATCTTTTTTCTGTCTAAAGGTCATTGCTTAAAATCTCTGTTGTTAATTGTTGAAACTAATTATTGAATAAATTTAATTAAACTCGACGTTCCCTTTTTCACTTAAAATGTAAGGTTTAAAAAATTATGTTACGCAAAGTATAAAGTTTGAAAGGAAACCCATTTTTCCAAAAACTCTTATTTTTTTTACCGGTGTTATGGGTTGGCGCAGCATAGCCATATCTGGCTCTTGCGCCAATAAACTTTACATTCACTCACTCACTCACCGGTGTTATGGGTTATTGATTGCTTGTATAAAATTATTTTTGAATATAAATGGGAATTCCGTGACATAAATAGATACATAAGTGCATATGTGTTTTAATGTTAAAATATGACTTCAATGGGTTTTTAATTGTAAAAAATGAGAATTACTTTGAATAGGCTTAAAATAAGTACATTTTTTTTTGTCAAAGCTGTCTTAGCAACAGTAGCCTATTGGTTTTGGTCGCGGATTCACTGTCGGCTTTGTTTCCGGTGATTCGAGAGTTCGAATGTCACTAAAAGCTCGCAGTGTTGCGTCGCTGATGCACGTTAAATCTGGTCGAGGTCTCAAGTCATCCCGTTGGAGTGTTGAGGAAGTTTGGAAAGAGGTGATTGGTCAGGGTCACCCTCGTTACTTCCCCGAGGTATAAAATTACTAGGTCCATCGCAAGTAGCCCCAGCTTGGCTTATCAGTGCGACGTTAATGTACAATCAATAATCATGGTTATTCTTAAAGACATGAATTGCCGCGGTAGTGGCTGGGTGTGGAAGTTAGAAGAGGAGAGTGTCAGCCCAGGTGTCGTCCTCGTCACTTGAACGAGGTTCAAAATTATACCAATAGTGCAACGTTATTAAAACCAAACGAAAACAAACCTTAAAAACATAAAATGGAAAGAGTTCAGATAAGTTCAGATATCATACAAAATAATTTGTATGTGTTTATTACGTTTTCCTATTGAGTGGCGGCGGTAGTCTAGCGAATATGGTTGTAAACTTTTGGACGGCTTTGTTTTCGTCGAATCGTGTGTTCGAGTTCTTATTCCACTACAGATCAATTTCTTATCGTGTGTGTTGCATGATCAATTTATCGTGATCCTAATTCCTCCCATTCTCCAGGTGTTTTAGTTTAGTGAGAGAGGGGCTAGCTCAGGTGACGTTCTCGTCACTGGACCGAGACTCAAAATTTCGAGATCAATCGCCAATAGTTATCACGTTGCTTCCAATTGTGATATTGATAAACCATCAAGTTATTGTGTTGCACTTTAAAATGGACAATCTAAATGAAGTGCATGGCCAAATATTCTATTTGCCGCTTAATTTTCCAAGCACCATTTTTTACGAAATAATTATGCGTTTTATTTATTACAGAGTTTCATAATATTGGCTGAAGACGCACGAATGAAATTACTTGGGTATTATTTTTAAATGCACAATTTCCCCCTATTAACATAAATTATATGAGTTTGATATAAAAATAAAGATTTGGATAAAACTGATTTTTTTTGAATGCATTTAAGAACGTTTAAATGGTTTGTACCAGATAATAATTTGTAAAAGTAGCATTTAGATATTTCATTTTTGGGACCAAAGGTATGTAGCAAAGCACAAATTGAGGAACGATCGTTTTTAAACGAATGTTATAATTCTTTCCGTAAAATTACTGTAACCTTAACATTTTTAGTTACTAACATTTATTTTTGCCATTTTTTTTAATTGAATCTATTTAATTTTGGCTTACTGTTCACTTTATTATGTCATTTACTATGTATCAATACTTTGGCGGCCTATTTTTTAAAAAAATTGTCACCTTTCTGCTAAAATCGCCAAATGATGTGGTTGTTTATCAACATCGCGCCAAGAAATAGCACGAGGACTATTGGTGAGGAACCTCGTAATTTTGAGCTTCAGTCAATTGCGACGAAGACGACTCCTTGTTGGCACTTCCCTCTCCAAACTTTCACTTATTGCCAAAGGGAGGTGTTGGAACCGTGACCGGATTTAACGGGCATCAGCCCCTCTACATGGTAGGTCTACAGTGGCATCAGGGATCGAACCCACGACTCGACTAAAACAAAGCAGGCCGCGAGTCAGTCACCTTGACCGTTGGCTACCGTAGCCATAAATGGGTTATCATAAGAAAGGGGATGGTTTCGGAGTGTTATATAAGGAAATTTATTGAATAAATAAAAATTTGTTTTACTTATGTTATCGGTTTATGCATTGAACTAATATTCTGTTTTTTACGTAGTACTTCTTCTAAATGTTTTCTTTTTATTTATTAAATGGATATTTCTGTTTTTATTTGCATATTATATTTCTGTTTAGTAAACCAAACTTGTGCGAAAAAGTTGTGCAGCATTTCCATGTAGTAAACCCAATTTTTTTTTAAAATTATTATTAAATTACTCAATGAACTATAAGAATTAAAGTACACAGGGAAATATCGAGAAATGGACTATAGTTAACTTTTCAGATATTAAAAATAAAGGAAATAATAAATTGTTAAATTGAATATATTTATGCTGATTGTATTTAAAATTAAAACAAACGATAAACAAATGAAATTAAAAGTTTTAGGCAAAGTCTTGCAAAGAACAGATTTAGCCACCATAGGTGTGCTTTTTCAATAATTATTATTAAATTACTCAATTAAATATAAGAATTAACTCGTGTGGTGACCCGGAATGATGGAATAGTTCCACTGTTGCTCACGCAGTCGTAAGAAGCGACTGAAATAGGTACCCAGTGTCTGGGGGTTACCCCGGTCCCCTGCCCCTGAGGATTATATCAAGGGACCTCAGGGACTTGCCTCCTTCAGATAGGATCATAATAATGTCCGTACCTAGGATTATGATCCTAGTGATCTTTTTCTTCCCCATGTGGTTTACACACTTTGGTAAACACGGGTAAAGCATCCTCGGGATACCCTTGTGATTCTTCTCTATTTTACTTCTCTATCTTCAAAATTTTACTTTTCCAATTTTTCTTTTCTCACGACCAGTTTTACACTTTCCTAGCCTTGCTCTCGCTCACTTACTTTGATTGGCGCACCATGACCTCATCTGACTTTTGCCCCGTTGCAAATACTGTTACTTAATCACTCATTTAAAAATCTAGATCACAGTTATTTCTTAATTGTCGCAGCATAATCACATATGGCTCTTGCGCTATAAAACCTTACCATCATCATCACCAATATATGAATTAATGTAAACGATGAAATATCATGAAATGGACAATCGTTAACTTTTTCTACAATAAAATTAAAGCAAACGATAGATTATTAAATTGAATATTATATAACCTACATGTAATTAAAATTAAAGCAAACGATAAATATTATTAAATTGAATATATTTAAGCTAAATGTAATTAAAATGAAAGCAAACGATAAATTGTTAAATTGAATATATTTAAACTAAATGTTATTAAAACTGAAGCAAATGATAAGAAATTGAAAAGTGATCTGGATCCACCTAAATTAATAGCACATTGGGTGGCTAAAAATATTCCCTTCGTATTGAAAATGAATATTTAATTCCAAACAGTTCATTTGTTATATCAAAACTAATATTTGCTTTTATTGTGAAGATTCATCATTCAAAAAACAAATTTTTATAAAACTCATATTTATTATTGTCTGGAAAACAAATTAAACTGAATTTTTTTTAACATTTCCATTTTTAAGATACCATCAATTTTGACTGCTATTCATTCCTTTCTTCACAAATAAAGGAAAAATATAGCTAAATGTACTTGAAGTGGAACAGACACATTTAGAGTCAACAAACAAAAAGTCAACGAAACTTAATTTCAGGTTTCCGGTTTGGATCTAGCATAAATTCGTTCTTTTCATGTTTCAAAAACAGGAAAAGGGAAAGCTTTTACTTTAATGGAATATGTTGCCCTGTCGATAAATATTAAGTTCAATCAATACTTTGAACAAAAGTTGTTCAAAACACAAAGGATTCTTGAAAAAGATAAACATATACGACAAAATAAATCTTTTATAAATTACAGTTGATGTAAATTTATGTTTGTGGGTAAATATTATTGAAAATGTAGCAAAAAGAAGATTCTGAATTTAAAACTTTTGAATGAATTTTACATGATATGGATCATTTTAATGAAGTGGTCTGAAAATCATAATATTTATATCTATTTTAAATGCCATGGTGATGTTATTTTGTAAAATATGAAACAAAGTTTAGGTCTGTACTTCCTTTTTAGTATACATTTAGAATAAACTAGAGTAAAAACATAATATTCCAAACAAGTTTTTTTGGTTAAAGTCGAGAATAGGATGTCCCCTAGGCTATTGGCGACTTTTGGGACGATATTGATTTAAATTGGGTGGTTTGTTGTGTTAACCATAAGAATACTTAATGCTTAAGTCACGCACGTTTGGCGACATCTAGGAAGTGGCCAAGTTTCGTCGCCAATCGCGTAGGGGACACCCTATTCCCGACTTTAACCGTTTTTTGTTGTTGCGATTATAAGAAAAATAAAAATAATCAATGGTATTTTTTTCAGCAAATATCGCCTGCGTCATACGAATATTTTATACGTATGAAATTCCTTTTCAACAATCATTTATAAGTGTTTTTGATAAATATATTACATCAAAGATAAATCATCCCATAATTATGTTTGAGGTTCTTAAAATAAATAATTTTGATTATATTAACGTATAGCGTGTTAAGGTACGTCAAATCTATCGAGGCTCAAAGTAATCTCGTTAAGGAAGCTGGGAGGGCCGTGCCAGCTGAAGTGATATCATCATCACTTGACTAGGGTTCCAAGTTACGAGGTTCTTCGCCAGTAGTCCTATGTTGCTTTTAAGAATGACGTTAATAAACAGTCAATAGGCTGGTTTGTTTATTAAATAAATTCTGCAGATTTTCTTATATAAAATCATGTTTATATGATTATCTGAAACTATCACGATTATCTCAACACAGTAATAATATTGTTGCAAATTTGTAAATATTACTTGTATTTGTATTAAAATATATCAGACAGATCGGAAATACTCAGGTTCTGGGCAAAAATCGCGCAATTTAGGCATATTCAATGATAAATAATTCGATATAAAAACCAACGTTTTTATATGGTGGTAAAGTTTATTACAGAAAATTATTCAAATATTAGTTAAAACTGTTAGTTATTTTTAACTTACGCTAAACTGCATTTTCACCCGGCGAATTTCACATTATCAGGTGATCGCGACGTCACATAAATTTAGTCCATTTTAAAACCAAGGTTAGACTATACTTGAGGGTGCCCCTTGATTTCTCGCCAAATTTCTCGCCAAGCTGGGCGATGTTTTTTTTTCTTTATGGAAACTCATGGGTGAGCTTTTCTTTATGGTAACCCTAAACGTTATTTTGAAACCCAGTCACGATTCTGATTGGTTTAGATTTTACCGTTATTTTTGAATGTTTAACGGTATATGTAATTGGGGTCAGTTACTTCTACGGTGGATGTCGGCTGGTAAGGTTTGTTTTGTCCTAGTTTAAAATTTAGTTTCAGCAGTTATTGTTTTCTTTTGTCCTAGTTTAAAATTTAGTCCTAGTTTAAAATGACTGCTGTTAGCAAAATAAATCTTAAAGTTTCTGTACGATTTGGGAAACAACAAAAGAAACTTTGCTGCATTTGATAAAAGAAAACATCCTACCTGGAACTACTATTATTTCCGATTGCTGGAAATCATATGACTGCCTGTCGGAAAACGACTTCAAACATCTTTCCGTAAATCACTCAAAGACATTCAAGGATCCTGAAACCGGGGCCCATACGAACAAAATTGAAGGGATGTGGTCCGTAATAAAACGCGAATTCAGAAAAAAAAGTCACCGCCAGTCCGGCACCACCGACGCCATCTTTGACTCGTATTTCGCAGAATTTATGTGGCGATGGAGGTACACAGATTCTACACAGGATAAATTTAAAAATATCTTGGTGCGATTAGAGAATTCTGTGTACCTCAAAGTGAGGATATTCCTGCTAAATGACGTGAGTAATTGCGCCGCCCCGTGGGTGTGAATTTTGTTTAAATTGTGTTCATTGAAATTTCTTTGTTTTGGCCGCCATTTCTGTTTGCAGTGTGTTCCGCGCGATCAGGATTGGCGCCAGACAAAAATCGCCAATCTCGCCAAGGGGCACCCTCAAGTATATTTTTACCAAAACCAATTTACCGTAATGATGCAATCTGTCTTCATACATAAGCAATTTTTGAACCACTTTCGTAATCCAGGTATTTTCCTGTGTCAATTATGAAGAACTTATTTGCTCTTTTATCAACAAGAATCAATCTTCCAGAAGTGACGAAATTTATTTGTAGGCAGTTTCTGTAAGTCCGCTTCACTTCTTTTATGTAGTTTCGTCAAGTATCACTTTATATTCAATAAAAATATGACTTTTCGGTGAAAATGCAGTTTAGCGTAACCACTTGGCGAGATTTGAAAAATCGCCAAAGGCGATTTTTATGGCGGGTAATTAATGGTTAATGGTAACCACAATTGGCAAAATATCGCCAAACAATTGTAAACAATTTTTGTCGCCAACGGGTGGTTACGCTAAACTGCATTTCAACTCCGACTTTTCTATTCTTACGAGAAATCCGTTGTACAAATTTAAGCTTTAGTGGATTGTAGCACACATTTGTAATACAGATTCAAATTTCTTCCTAAATTGTATGCTTTGAATCTCATTATCTGTAATACACGCGTATTTTCCTAAATACACTGTATATCTATAGTTAAACTAGTAATAGCCACATTCTGGGTTTTAAAATATTAATAATCCTTCAAAATAAAAAAGTTTCTAAATACTCTTAATAGAAGCGATGATAACTTTTAAGAACAAAATGCTTGAAATCAAATGATTCCACTATTAAAAAATAAATTTATTATTCGGGTACAAATTTTTTTTATAAAAAAAGCGATAAACTATAAAAGTAGATTCTGAATCATTAAAGCTGTTGATAATGTTCTGTACAAATATTAAAGTAAAAGCAGATGAGATAATATAATTAAAGTAGATAATAAATTATTGAAGCTGACGAGATTATTTTGTTTACAGATATTTAAACTACAGCATGCGATAAAATATTAAAGTAGACAAAACATTATAAAAGCTGACGTTAATATTCCGTTCGGAAATTTAAATAAAACTAATCAATAAAATATGAAAGAAGATGATAAATTATTAAAGCTAACAAGATAATATTCCATTTACAGGTATTAAAATTGAAACGATAAAATATTAGTGGCAAAACATTAATAAACTTGACGATAATATTCGGTTTAGATACAAGATTTATTGTGAGTCACTTAAATTGATTTTTTTATTGTCAATACTTGTGTCACCTGTACGCCAGTTCAAGCTAGATGTGAAGCCAACTTTAGCATCAACATTGAATACCACTTAATTTGAATGTTGATCATTTTTTTTTGAACAGTTATTAAATTATTAGGTTAATTAACTTTTGAGTTTTAGCTGGAACTATTGTTTATTACGCTCCTTTCAAAATGGATAAATTCATATAGAATAAAATTAATTTCTTTTGTTTATATGGCTAAAAGTAATTCTGAAACTTTTGGGTATAATTTTAATTTTATTGAATAATACTGTACTATCTGTGAATGTAGTTATTATGTAGTTATGGAGTTATGTAATGTAGTTATGGAGTTATGTAATGTAGTTATGAAGTTATGTAATGTAGTTATGAAGTTATGTAGTTATGTAAAGTAATTATGAAGTTATGTAGATATGACGTTATGTAGTTATGAAGTTATGTAATGTAGTTTTGAAGTTATGTAGTTATGTAATGTAGTTATGACATTATGTAGTTATGTAATGTAGTTATGAAGTTATGAAATTATGTAGCTGTGGAAAGTTACCAAGGTAAGAGTATGAGTATCTCAAAATCTCAGAGGACGGTATGAAGAAGATTGCATGTCGACCTCCACAAATCTGCTCTCACGGGTTTTATTGAACTTTTATTAGACAGAAAAGGGGTGGCCGATGACAATATCGTCCCGTAAAAGGCACTGGTTCCATAAGGATTTACCATTTTTACCAGATCCGAAAGCAAATATCCAAGTAAAAAAAGACTTTGTTGTGTGTATGGTGGGATAGTTGAGGCATAAATCATCATATGTTGTTGAAGTCCAATTTGATTATTACCGCAGATTCATACTTTCAGCAACTGCAAATAGCTAACTGCATCAAAAGTGCTCTACACTCATTAACTTCAAAAACTTCACTCCTTTAGTGATTCAAGGAAAAACTCTTGAGCTTGAATGGTCTGTTTAACCACTGTTTAAGGGAACTCGGTACCCCCAAAATGACCAAAAAATCGATTTTTTTTATTTTTACTTAGAAATATTCTCTGAATTATCATCTTTCGATTAATGTACTACTTTTGTATGTACGAGCACGAGAAGGTTGAAAAAAATTGAAAAATGTAAACAAAAAAAAAAAAAAATTGTGACTGGACCACGCCCCTTTTTTAGAGATGTCAGTAATTTTGTTATTTTTTTATCAATACTTTTCTAAAATTAATTTTTTTTTCATTTTAATCATAACTGTAACATTTTAGCGTTCTTTTTTTGTGACTACAACTTTTATTACAAGCGATTTGTTGTTGATATTTCGTGTTTTGATTGCGTTGTGGATAGCGAGCTAATCATAAACACGTTTTATATTGAGAAAAAAAAGTTTTGACGAATTACATTGAGAAAAAAAAAACATTTTTTATCAAGACTTTATTTTATTATTGTTTGTGGTTTATTTTTTTGAGAATTGAAGATATAAAATACCTCGCGTAAAAATTCAAATGAACAGTCAACATTGGTGTAGTGATGCTGATAATAAAGCTGATTCTACATAAGTAAAATTTGCTGTTCCTACTATCAGAATTGATTAGTTATTAAATGTTGAAAAGACTGAATGTTCCGATATTGGAAATTTATTATTTGTGAACTTTGTTCAAATCAGTAAACTGTTTGACAAACTCATGTGCCTGGAATTTGACAAAGAAGTTCTTGTGCTTTTGAAGTTTGTGCTGTAGAAATAGCGAATGAAAGGCAAGCAAATACAGTTCCTCATATCAATTTATGGATTACACAAGCATTCTGCAACATAGATAAAGGTAATTCAGCCATCAAGAAATTTTATATCTCCCTAAATATCCTGCCTTTTTCATCGAGGACATACAGCAAATGTACTCAACTTCTTCTCAAAGCCTATGGTATTGCTGCAAAGACTATGCTAAAAGAAGAACATACTAAAGCATATGAAGTACCTGCTGATGTCCCATTTGTCGACATAAAAGTTTCTTCGATAATGACACGAGGCCATACATCTTTAATTGGCATTGGTTGTGTCATCGATATACTCACTGGCTATGTCATTGTCTTTGAAGTTATGTGCAAAGTATGTCTACATTGTTCCATAGCAAAAAGAGAACTTGGAAAGTCAAGTGCAAAATATGATATGTTGAGTGAAAGGTATAAGAAGTAGTGCGATTTCAATCACACCGGTTCATCGGGTTCGATGAAAATGGAGGCAGCATTGATACTGTGGGAAATATCGCAATCATTGGGATTTCAATGTTCTACATTATTATCTGATGTAGACTGTATAACTTTCAATTACTTATCTGAAAGAAATATCAATGAAGATAATGTCAAAATAAAAAAAAGAGGAATGCATAAACCATATGAGTAAAAGGTTAGGTACTGCTTTACGGAATTCTGTGAAGGAATCGAGAGCTCGAGACATCTCATTAGGTGGAAAAGGTTATACAACTTTGAAAGAAACTACCATAAAGAAATTAACTTCTTATTTTCAGAAGACCATATTAAAAAGATGAAGTGTGATGAAGACTCAAAAAGCTATATGCATACCTTTTGGAAAATGCACACATGATATTGGTGTAATACTGGAATCGCGAAAAAAATTGTTTAGAATGAGACGCAAGAACTGAAAAGATCAGTGTACATGTAAACTGGCAAAGAAAGCAGTTTTAAAAAGAGAAGCATTAATGATAAAAAAAAATAGGAAGGTGTTACATATAGACCAGGATACTTTTGAGGTTTAAATAATAATATAAATATGTATCATAATTTTTTTCATTATAAAATGTGCATGTATAATTTTTATATTAAGGCAATTAATATAATTTTTTTCCATAATTTGTGTTTTTATTCATTATATATATTCTTATAAATATAATATAGGTGATATATGAAGAAAAAAATGGTTGTATTTATTATTGTTTTACATTTTCCTTCATTTTCATTGTTCGTTAATTGTAATTAACACCTTGAAAAATATTATCAGTTATTAAAAATATCTAATGAAATTTTGTGAAAATGCTATTATTTCAAAGAAAAACATATAGCTTATGATATAAAAGGGTATTTTAAGTGAATTGAAGTATATAATATTTATTTTTTCAGAGTTTTAAACTTTAAAAGGGTTTTTCTCAGTTTGTGTTTTTTCGATACATCATTGCATTTAAAATGCTACTCCTCCCACAAATATTGATCAATCACTTCCTTTTTTTTCTGTGTGTTACATATAATACATGTAACAAAATTAGGGATCCATTTTGCAAAGAATTTAATACTTTTTTTTTAAAAAATAATAATGTAAGAGATATCTGTGTTTTCGTTGAATTTTAGCATGCTGACCAACATTTTATTTTTTTTCTCCAAAACTTAACAAGTTATTAGAAAATCGATCCCTAAATTTGTTTAAAATATCCTTGAGAATATTACAAAAAATTTTCACAGTAAAAAATTAATAAATAAAAGAGGAGTAGGGTTTTGAAATTTTTCAAATTTTTTTAAAAAAATTTAAATTTTTAAAATTGTGTTAACAATATATTCAAATTTTCACATAAAATCATTTTCTTGAATAAAAACACTTCAAAGCTTGATAAAACCAAATTTTTAAATGCATTAATAAAAAAAATGGTTCAAGGGTACCGAGTCCCCTGTTTAACTTTGTCTCCGGACCTTGTCCCAAAAGACTCATAACTCTTCCGTTCCAAACAAAATCTTTTCAATTCTGAAGAGCAAGGGGCCGCGGTAGCCTAGAGGTCATGCTTTCGGTTTTCGTTCAGTCGCGGGTTCGATCCTTGGCTGCCGAAGACCTGTCGTGTAGCCAGGGTTGATGCACGTTAAATCTGTCGGGGAGTAAAGTACTCCCATTGGCGTGGTGTAGAAGTTCGGAGAGGGGGGTCCCAACTCAGGTGTAGTCCTCGTCACTTGACCAAAGTTTAAAATTACGAGGTCCGTCGCCAATAGCCCTCGTGTTGCTTCTAGGACGACGTTAATAAAAAACTAAGTTAATCTGAAGAGCAAGGTATCAAACTGTCGAAAATAGCCTCCAGTCTTAACTAATCGAATTTTACAAGAAAATAATTGATAACTTACCACACACTCACTGATGGGTCATATGTAATAGTGTTGAAAACATAATATAATTTTGTTATTTTATAAAAACAAAATAAATCCCTGCTAAAAAAGTATTTGACTCGGCTTAATACTAACTATAAGTCAGATTTCGAACTGTGGTATTACATTTAGGATAAAAAGTTACTATAAAGTAGCTAAGGATCTTATTTAAACTCATGCAATTAATAATATTTGTATAAAAACTTAAAATATCATTGTTAGTAGATTTATTTTAAGAAATTTATTTATCAGAATTTTCAGCAGCAAGTAAATGCTTATTTTTGAGGATATTTTCGCATACAATCCGGAACATCTTGTTAAAAAAATAATAACATAATTTCCATAATAAACAAAGTTTTCGCATTAAATTGCGAAGACAAATATAACAATCTAATAACTTTTGCAATAAATTTAAAGGATTTAAATTTCATACTCGCGTGAAAAAAATTGATAATAATAACAATTACATCAAAATATCTTAGATGGCCTTCATTTTTTTGATTCAGAAATAATTATTCAGCAATATATAAAAAGAACATTTTGCAATACCTATTAAACGTAAAAGAAAATTCAATTTCCATATTTTCTCGAAGCAAATGCTTTTTAAAAGGAATAATTTTTTTTTCATTCAAATTATTTACGTAGACAGATAAACATAATATGGACTCTTTCTTGGAAAACATATTTTGCAATTCTGATATTGTAGCGACTGTTTACTATATGCATAAGAAATTATATTTGTCATATTTTTCTGTGAATGAGAGTTTATGGAATTTTCCTTGTTATTCTTATTTTCAATGAAACCGAAATTGTGTTTTTTGTGTTGAATCTAATTTATTCGGGAAATATTACGCAAATTTTTAAGAAAGTACTCTTTAAGAAAATTAGAATAATTAGAAGTAAAATAATCTAGATTTTTCATCAGAGAGGTATTTCTTACGGTTCGCCATTTTTATTACTGCGTAATAGGAGAAATCACCAAAAACAATTGCTTGCAATTTTCTATTTATTGGGATAAATCGAATGTGTTATATACCATTCAAAATATCGATTTCTCAGTTTTCAGTTGTTCTGTAACATGTTGATATCTTTTGACTGAAAGAAGGAGCTAAACTGCAGCTTCTCAGTACGTCTCACAGTCGGCAATGTAATAATGGACTTGAAATGTGTGGCTGATTGCCAAACAGCTGAGTAAATCAGTTGGTTAAAACATGCGGACAAATATATATAGCTTATTTTAAAATGTATTATAAAATGTAATTTAATATATATTATATTAATATTTAAATGTAAATGTATATAGCTTATTTTAAAATTGTCCTCATGTTTAAGTGTTACTTGAAATTTCTTATAAAAATGGTGAATTTTCTTTAGATAAATTCTGTTCATTTTAATATCATATATTTGTGTCCCCGTATCCTAATATCAAATAAAATGTCTTACTAAGAACATTTATTTTATACTTACGTCTAATAAGTATTCCCTATAATTCACCAGTCAACTGTATTACAAACCGGATATAGTATTAACTGTATTACATGAAAATTTCAAATTTTTCCTTTGTAACTGTACCACGCTTTCTTCAGCATCAAATTGGTGTTTTTTTTTACTTCTTTATTTCGGCGACACTATGCTTTCGACTCCTTGTTTTATTTCTTCCCGAAAAGAAAACAACGGAAAAAAAAGCAATTGTATTTATTTCATCTTAAAAGGTGCTACAAATATGGAAGCAAAGAACAGTTCGTTTGGATATTTAACTAAAGAAGATATTTAAACTGAATAGAGGAATCTTAAATTTTAAAATGACGCCTAACATAGTAAAGGAAAACTTTTCTTTTGAACTCGTACACAACCACATGAATTCTATTAAATTAAAAATCCAAATATTGACGGGCAGTCCTTTCTGGCATTTATACCGCCATTTTTCACTATTTCACATGCGTTCAATAGATAGTGAATAACATCGAGTGCCCAGATCGACGCAATGGTAAGACTTAAGATGTTTGCATACTGATGTATCTATATAAGTTGTTATGTGTGTATCAGTTTCAATTCTGAGAGATTGCATGTAGAATATGTAGACTACAGATATCATGTGATATTGTGATTTGAATACCTGTATTCACTGATTGTATCAACTTAGAATATGTGCTATTGAATAATTATACGCGTGTGTGTTAATTACGCATGAAATGCAGTGTATATGATAGAGATTCTGAGATTAAATTTGGATTGGCTCTTGAAGAACCTTCTACTTAATTGAATTTACCTTTCTTGTCTTTCAACCACGGACCAATATATACACTAAATTACACAATCAAATGAAGAAGACAGATGACAACTAAATTCAGTTTATTACTATTACTTGGGGTATGGATAGAATAACTCTCTCTTTTTCCGATTATTATATACTTCAGTTCGTTAGTGATTTCAGCATTCAAGATAAAGCTTATCAGTGTACACGGGGCCGAGTACGTGAACGTGCGATGACTGCGGATTCGAGTGGTTTGCTTGGATCTTACTCATTCCGATGTATCTTGGATTATTGTTCAATAACAACCTATGTAAATCCCCTACGCGTCACCTACGTCTACGCAGTGTTGCTGTTGTTTCATGTTCCCCTGGTCCAAAAACCCTAGACCAGGTCCATGACACCATGTCGCTCTAACAAGTCCTTTTTCCTCCTTACTCCACGACCCAGTGGTGACCGGGAATGACAGAATAGTCCCACTGTAGTCATGCATATCGTAAGAGGCGATTAAAATGGGTACCCAGCGACTGGAGATTATATCAGGGGACCTCAAGGACTTGCATTCTTCAGGTAAGTACGGGCATCATGACTCCGAGACTTCCTGATGATCTTTTTCTTTTGAATGGGGTTTAATGTCCTTTGTAAATACGGGTAGCGCACTCCAGGGATACCCTAGCGATCCTTCTCTATTTTCGATCCTCTTACTTGTCAACCAAATTTTGTCTTTTTTTTCTATTTCTTCACTTCTAGATCACAGTTACGCATTGTTTGGATCAGCATAGCCACATCTGGTTCTTGCGCCAATAACCTATACACTCATTCGCTCGCTCCACAGTTGCCTCAGAGAAGCACCATTACAGTCAATGAGATGAGCAGAACGTGAACAAGAACAAGATGAATAAGTTTTTTCTTTGTCGATGAATTTCAAGCTTTTGATGTGGCCACTACGCAGTCTGGTCAGTGCTGTCTGTGTGGATCTTGTACTGTCGGATTGTAAAGACAGACCAGGACGGTTTCCATTAAAACAATCGTGAGTGGGAGGGACTTTCCAAGTAGAATTTGCTTTCCCCGTGGGGATAGAAAATATTTCGGACACGAAACGTCTAAGTAGATTCAATAATTAACTTCCAATTTTTGTTTTCTAACGTTTCAACCTTCTCTTATATGCAGTTAGGCTTCGCTTGCACATACGTATGTCCTATTCATATCATTACAATTCTTTCGCTCAGTAAATTGCACACATCACGTTTCATTTGCTTGGGTCAAAATTTTATTTGTCACAATTCGCTTTGTAAAAGGTTCCTTAAGATTAGTGTAGTGAAAATTGCAGATTGCAATTTTAAGCTCTACTCATAAGCTATGGAAAAATTACTAAATTAATGAAGTGAAGCAATTAATTTTGAAAGTTATATTTGATTCAAAATATTATGCTTTAAAATGAAATAGCTGACATTAAAATCAAATCTTATAGTGTGTTATTTGATTTCCATTTAATAAAGGTGACCTCGGTAGCCTAGTAGTCATGGTTTCGGATTCGTGGTCAGTGGTTTTTTTTTCAGTCGCGGGTTCGATCCTTGGCCACTAAAGACTCACTGTGTAGCCGGAGCTGATGCACTATAAATCTGTCGTGGCCCGATGTCCTCCCTTTGGCGTGGTGTGGGACTCGTTTGCTGACCGGGAAGGACAGAATAGTCCCACTGTAGCTCATTCATGTCGTAAAAGGCGACTAAAATGCGTACCCAGTGTCTGGGAGTATAGCCGAGCACCCTGCCCCTGGGGAATAAATCAGGGGAACTCAGAGACTTGCTTCTTCAGGTAAGTACGGGCATCATGACCCGAGACACCCTAGTGATCTTTTTCTTTCCCATGGGGTTTACTCTCTTTGGTAAACACGGGTGACGCACTCCCGGGATACCCTAGCGATCCTTCTCTATTTTCGACCCTCCTTCTTGTCAACCATTTTTACCTTTTTTTCAACTCCACGTCTAGACCACAGTTTAATCTTATTTGGCGCAGCATAGCCATATCTGGCTCTTGCGCCACTAAACTTTACATTCACTCCCTCCCTCGGCGTGGTGTGGATGTTAGGAGAGGGAGGAGGGTGCCAGCTGAGGTGTTGTCCTCGTCACTTGATTGTGGTTCAAAATTACGGGGTCCGTCGCTAATAGCCCTCGTGTTGCTTCTAGTGCGACATTAATAAAAAACTAAACTAAACAAAATTCCATTTAATAAATCAGTTCTTTCGTTTGTAAGTGAAAAGGAATTTCCTTGCTGCAGTGATTTATATTTCTTTCATTCAGATATAATTACAGATCTGTAAAAATAAGGTATTAAATTGATGACGTTTTTCTTGTCTCCTATAAAATTGTTGGGGAATTAATTAATTTCGATATCCTTTCACGTTCTCTCGAATTGTTTTTATCAAATTATCACTCTGACGTTGAAATGTTGTAGTAAAAAGAATTACAAATTTCATTTGGATTAAACTTCTATGAAGTAGTAAAAATATTTTCAAACGAAAAAAAAAAGAATAGCTATCCTAACACTTTTGTTTATTATTTTCTGTATGATAATAACACGATAGATGTGTGAGAGAGTGAATTTAATTAATTAGGATTTAATATTATTTTTAATTTTGAATCCTTTACATTATAAACACATGATTTAATAAAAATCAGAAGGAAATCTATATGTCAAAGGAATATAAATGATGTTTTTGTTCTAATTATTTTTATAATTGATTAATTTAACTTTTGAATTTGTTTCTGATAATCGTTTTTTAGTGAATCAAAAGCATTAGAAAACTATTAAGAGGAGCAAACAACTACAAGCGAAGTTAAATTAGCTTACTCAAGTTTAAATTAGTTAATTTTAGATGAAAATATTTCAAATAATATCAAAAGGAAAAAATCTATGGGTGCTACATTAATTAATAGAATGAGAGAGAGCAAATAACGTAGGATTCTGAAATTAACGTCGGGGTGGTCTTAGTACATATGTCGCAATAAAGATGGTATTCAGTCACTTCCCATATATATCCGACGAGATAGACAAAAACGCTTTAGTGATTTTTTCTTTTAAATGGTTCAGATTTTTAGCTTGAACGGAATACACTTGTGACACACACACACGCCCTCCCTCCCTCCCTCCCGTTCGCACTCGAGTAATAAACCATGGGCAGACTTCAAGATTTTCTTGTTATGGCTTCCTGTTTACTGTGTATTACCATATCTTCAGAAATCCACGGTAGAAGTGACGATGTGTAAGAATACTCGCGCTTGCTATAGGCTTTCCATTACAGCACCATCTATAGGTTCATATCTTGCTCTCTATCCATGATCCATGAATTGTATGGTGATAACTTCTTGTTTAGATGTTTCCTGTCATCTCTTAAAATTTTTCCCCATGAGTTTCGAAACATCCGTTATAAGTAGTTGTAGCATTTCGTTTATTCCTTGTTACCTTGTACATTTTGACCACTAAATATATTTTATAAATTACATATTTATTTAAATTAATAGCATTATTATTAAATTAATAGCATATTATTCCATCTTTAAAATTTTTTAGAAAGTCCTATGCAAAGTTTTGCAAAGAACAGATTTAGTCATCCAAGGTCCCTTTCTTTTTATAATTATTATTAAATTACTCAATAAAATATAAGAATTAAAGTAAACGATGAAATATCGAGAAATGGACAAAAGTAAACTTTTCAGATATTAAAATTAAAGGGAAAGATAAATTATATATTAAATTGAATATATTTAAGCTAAATGTAATTAAAATGGAAGCAAACGATAAAAAAATTAAAAAGTGATTTGGTACGCCAGAAGTGATCCAACTAAAACAATAGCGCCTTGGGTTAGCTAATAAAAGCTTGATTAAAAATTGCTTTACTTATATTTATTCTACATAGGTAATATTTTAATAGTACTAATAATTTTATGTTAAATTAAGATCAGGAAGAGTAAATAATATCATTGATATTCGGAATCGGGTTAATAATGATTTGAAAAATAAGGTTCAGTAAAGTAACATAGTTAAAAAAAAAATGGTGGAGCGGGTTTTTTTAAAAAAAATATCTTAGAAGTATCTTGCCAAATGAACTTTAAAATAAGATGAAATCTTTGAAGTACGATTTGTTCTGTGATGAAATTGTTTATGAAAATCCTTCCAAAAAGCGAATTTCTCTTATAAATTGTTTTTATCTGGTAAATAAGGTTTTGAAATATTGAAACGCGTCTCTTTGCTCACGGCAACATGTAGCTAGGAAAGGTCATTTATCCTCTCAAAACTAATTTTCTTTCTTCGATACAAAAACGCACCTGTCAAAAAGTATCCTTCATACAGTTTTCACTGTCAAGAAACCGAATGAAGTTCGATATTTTCTCTTTTCTCAATAAAGAACGGCATCGTCATTTTTGACAACTACTATATTGTACGTAAATAAACAAAAAAGATAAAGCCGAGTTTTTATTTGACTTGGAAAGAAAGCTTAGGAAATAATCAAACCGAATATAAAATTAAATTGTAATATAAAGCTCTTCGCAATTTAATTTTCAGTTTTTGTTGTTCGCTTTGGTTTCTAGTTTCGGTACATGGGAAACGAGAGATGAAAGCTTTTAATGAAATGGAATGTTTTGTTCTGTCGACAGCTATTAATTTCAATCAATATTTGTAACTAAAGTACTAGAAATCGATGCAAGTTTATCTTAGGGTAAATATAAGTGACAGTATTTAAGAAAAATGTTTTCTACAGGAAAATATTAAATCATATTTCGAACATGAAACGCAATTAGAAGGCAAACACATATGTTTTAAAAATTATATTTGATGTAAAATGTACTACGGTTGAGCTTCTATAGCTTGTTGGAAAAATAACATACTCGTATGGTTTCGCAAATTTGGATTCTGTCTTTATCATGATCCATCGTGTAATGGAGATGATGCTCGATTGGTTTTATTGGGCCGCGGTAGCCTAGTGGTCATGGTTTCGGATTCGTGGCCGGCGGCTTTCGTACGTTAGAGGGTTCGATCCTTGGCCGCTGAAGACCCACCGTGAAGCCGGGGCTGATGCGCGTTAAATCTGTCGGGGCTCAAAGTCCTTCCTTTGACGTTGAGTGGAAGTTTGGAGAGGGGGGTGCCAGCTCAGGTGTCGTTCTCGTCACTTGACTGAGGCTCAAAATTTTAAGATACATCACCAATAGCCCTCGTGTTGTTTCTAGTGCGACGTTTATAAAAATTAAACTAAAACTAAACTAGATGGGTTTTATTAACGTCACACAAGAAGCAACACGAGTGTTATTTGCGACTGACCTCAAATGTTGAACCTCGGTCAAGTGATGAAGACGACACTTGAGTTGGCACTCCCATTTACTAACTTCCTTACCACGCCAACGTGAGGACTTTCAGTCTCGAAAAATTTAACGGATATTATCCTCGGCGAGTTTTTAATGTCATCAAGGCTCGAACCCACGACTCGACGAAAACCGCCAGCTGCGAGTCTGAGACCATGATCACTAGGAAACCGGACCCACAACGGGTCTGATTCATGTTAAGCCTGTTATATTCCTCTCATTGGTGGGACAGGGATGTACGGAATGGGATGCTAGATCACGTGTGGACCTCTTCACACGAACAAGAATATTTTCAACATGGTATATCCCAGTCATGCTCGATTGGAGAGAGATCTGGCTGGCCAAGGAAGTGTTTGACAAGCTGTAAGACAGTTCATAGCAACAGGTGCCGTATGGGGTCTAGCATGATCTTGCTGAAAAATAAGGTCAGGTACTGCAAAAGGAACGGTAGCAAAATAGATATCAGAAAGTCGTCGACGTACCGCTGTTCTGTAAGTGTGCCTCTAATGACGACCAAAGGGCTCAGACCATAACTCCTGGTTTAGGGCCAGTGCGGCGTGCAATAGTGAAAGCAGGATCGGCACTTTGCCTTGGGTACAGTACGTCGGAGATTCGTCTCTAAACCCTATACATCCCCAGTCAGCATCATTCCAACCTGATCGAGCCAAGCATCACTGTAGTTAAACATGTCCCTTGACTGAACATGTCATGCGTGGTCCCTTTACTGAGCATGACCGTGTGGACGGTCATTGTGGTTAGCCGTTTGAGCAATGATCGTCCGAGCCACGTGAGGACGATCTTTGTCATGCAACAAAAGAATCCATCTTTTGCTGCATGACAGAGATCATCCACACGTTTGAAGTCGAACCCAAGATCTCGTCGTATCATAAGACTGGGAATACTATTAACCCCCTCAATATAGCACTGATCTGTCTCTACTTTTTTTTTTCTCACTTGAAAAAGCGTTCATGCTGTCAGCGTTTTGATCACAATGATGATGCCAAAATGGTCCTGTTGCATTGGTTAGCCCCTTAGGCAGCTGACTTCCATGTGTATGAAATACAGAAGTTGGTTGCACGATATGATACATGCCTGATAT
The DNA here is from genome assembly GCA_019974015.1 of Nephila pilipes. Taxonomy (NCBI): domain Eukaryota; kingdom Metazoa; phylum Arthropoda; class Arachnida; order Araneae; family Nephilidae; genus Nephila; species Nephila pilipes. The sequence continues at coordinate 137,736 of BMAW01080502.1, forward strand.
TAGAGGTAATTATGCGGAATAGTAGATTAAAGTGCAGGATTTCTTACAAAAGTAGTAGAAAATATTAGTAGAAAATAAAATAGTAGAGAAAAAAGTGAACTTGTTTATTTTTAATATCAAAACTGTATTTACACAAAAAATAGTGTAATATATTTGTCTATCAGTAGTTGATATCTATCTATTCAAATAATACATCACTATAAATAGATTTTTCTATAAACAAGCTTTAGGTAGGAGAGGAAAGGTAATTTTCAAGCTCTAGATCTAACAAGTGCGCTTATAGTAAGCCTTTCAAAAAAGGTTTTGCTATATATATATATTCTTGAATGGTCTATATATAGATATATATCTTTGCTATATATTGAATGTGGCTCTATTTTCAAAATCGTTATTGGAATTGAAATGGCGGTTCTTTATTGATATGAAGTGAAATAAATCATCGGTGCTGAAGCAGTATAACCCCGGACTGGAGGTAGCCTTTGTTTTATTGGCCATGGGACTTTTCATGCTCAATTTCGTGAATGCTTATTTGTTTGTTATGGTTAAAAGCCATTCACATGAAATAATTAAGGGAAAAATGGAGCTTGGCTTTCGGGCATATTCTACATCTTAGCTTCAAAATACATCTAATATATATTGAAAATACGTTATAACGTTCCTTAATAAATATGTATTAACCCTTTGAGGGGAGATATATAAAAAAAAACATAAAACTTTTGTTAAAATTCATCTCGTATGAATTAATAATGTTAAAAGGACACAATATCAAGCGGTAAAATGAAATTTTATTTATTTCCTGATTTTTAAGACCCAGTATATATAATATACCACCGCCTCTCTAGGACATCTTATTGATTAACTCGTTGTATCGTATTTCTTCGAAAAAATAATAAATACTTTCATAAAAAGTATATTATTTTAGTTAATTTGGGAAGTATTAGGATCACAAAACACTTTTGAAAAAATGAGAACTTTATGATGTATTTTTATTTTTATGAGTGATAATTTGTTCGAAAATGTGTTAATTTATATATAACTTTCTTTATACATATATCATTTTCATAATTTTTAATGATAAAACTATATAATAAAATTAATAAACCAAATTTAGTAGAAATGCATATACAGTTTTATTTAAAATAAGGCAAATTTTTTATTGCACATACTGTAAAGATATTTTCTTCCTCACTTGTTTCTGAAGGTAACTCCGATCCATCAGAAGGGAGCTATTTATACAAAACAAGTTTTTTTCAATCGAACCAAGTAGGCATTCTTTTAAAAATATTTTTTAGAAATATATATATTTAAAAAAAAAATGAAAACTAGATTATAAGGCTACTATAAATGAAATTAAGAGAAAGAGTAGATCCGTAAGAATTCCAAAACCAGCCATCCTCGGTAATTGTTCGAATTCGAAACATGCCCTCTCACATTTGTGATAAACAGATGTGTCACAAAAAAAAAAAAAAAAAAAAAAAAAAAAAAAAAAATAAAGATCAACCCTCCTTATTCTGAAGTATTTATGGGATGTATCCCGAGGGCTCTATTTTTCTTACAAAGCGGGTAACTCTTTGCTGTATTATATCTTTTGTAATATCTTTCTTTAATGATTTACATCTTAGTTTACTTGGATTCTTTGATAAAGTTCACCGCTAAAGGCTATGAACCCCTACTGTCGTCCCTCAGTTGTCGGCAGCTTATCGTCTACTTTTATTTTATGATAACACTTTTTTCAATTATCGTTTGCCACATGTCTATCAACAACAACAAGTTCCTTATCTGCTGTCTCCCACCAGTTCTATCTTAGATGTCTTTGAAGACTCTCCCTTCGTCTTCGCTTTGTTAGATTTTTTTTGCAATAGTTTTTGTTTTGAGAAATCTCTCCCCCCCCCTGCGCTTTTGTTTGTTGTCTTTTCGTGGGTAGGCACAACATTGATGATTTTTATTTGTCATTTAAGGGGCTACTGTTTTAGGCAAAGCGTTTTGACGCATCAGATTAATTTGATTTACATTTATCTTAAATATATTCAATTTGATAATTTTTCGTTTGCTTTAATTTTAATTGCATGTAGCTAACATATATTTAATTCAGTGATTTATCGTTTGCTTTAATTTTATAATTATATTTATCTTAAATATATTCACTTAATTTATCGTTTCCTTTAATTTTAATACCGGAAAAGTTTACTGTTGTCCATTTCTCTAAATTTCATCGTTTGCTTTTAATTCTTTTATTTAACTGAGTAATTTAATAATATTTATAAAAAAGGGCCCCTTGGGTGACTGTATCTGTTCTTTGCAAAACTTTGCATATAACTTTTTTTCCTGTTTTTAAATTTCCTTTCTTCGAAGAATAAATCTGATTTTTGCCTCACTGGCACTTGATAACAATTACGACTTCTATCTTTCACTGTAATAAAGTGAATCGTCACATATGAGACTGATTTGAAAATTTTAGTGCTGCCATCTGTTGCTCTCTGACCCTCTGTGCGGGGTGGTGGTATAAATCTTATAGCATTTAGTTCGAAGTTTGAAACGAATACTTTATATATTTTGTTTTGTGTAATTAGCAATATTTACATAAAGTTTCAAACATGTAGATTGGTTTGTTGATGAAATTAAATTTTTCAATTCATTTCAGAAACATTTCTGTTAGGGATAAGACAACCACTTGTTAGGAACTTTTATTTGAATCAATGCAATTTTTATATTCATTATGCAGGGCTGTGCCATTTTATTTAAGTAAATAACACTATAAGCTGCCATTTGAAGATAAATGTGGGAGGATGAAAGGTGTTTCATAGAGATTCGTAGGGTGTTAACTATGTGGTATTAAAAATATACTACCACCCCTGAAAGGGTTAAGAGCGCCATAGAAAGAAAAGTATTACAAATGTATTCTCTTAAATAACAGTTCTTACCATTTAATTAAATTCCCTAAACTGTATTCAAAAATATTTTTTCTAAACATATCAATAAATTGAAATAAACCGTAAGATATTAGAACAAGCATATCGTAAAATTTAAAATATATTATACACAATTGCGTTACCGTTTTTTAAAACTGGAGGATGGCTTTTCGAATGCTTCAAAGACATTGTACAAAATTCTACCGAATGCTATATATCTGCTCGAATTCCATAATTTGTTCGAAGCGAGTGTGTATTTTAATAATGAATATCTTCCTATTCAAATAATACATTAGTATTAATAAAAAATTCTATAAACAGGTTTTCGGTTAAATGAAATTATATTTTCCCAGTAATAACAAGCCGAATTTAATGTAATCTTTTGAATAAAAGTTTTTGCTGTGTACTCGTATACCTTTGAATGGTTATATATGGAATGTTGATCCATTATCCAAATTGTTGTTGGAATTACTGCTCGTTATTCAAGTAATATTACGTAAATTATAATTCGAACTATTTGTTAAGGGTGTGTCTTAAACTGAAAAGAAAAACAATCAAGAGATGGCTCTAAAATGTGATGGAACAGAACTAAAAGTTATAAAAATAATGCTTTAAATAACGATTCACGGTATAATTTAAATATTAGTGAAATTATTTATTTTAAGAAATAAAGAAAGGAGAGAGCTTCGGATTTAAAATATTTTAAGGGTTTTCAGTTTATTTAACAAAATGAAGTAGCGGTATTCTGGTTATAAGAGTCATTAATTAGCAATTGAAAGGTGACTAGTCGCTAAAACGCAACTTAATCAAACACATAAGACGAGATATTACATAATTTCAAAATATGAATAAAAGTTATTAAACGGCTACCGAAGAGGAAATTTGCAAGTCTAGGACAAAAAATAATATACAAAATAGATATTTTTAATACAAATACATGAATGCATGACCCATAACATATTTATTAAAAAATGCTTGAAATCATATTGTTACAAATTTGTAAATATTACTTGTATTTGTCATCAAATATCTCGGACAGATCGGAAATACTCAGAGTTTGGGCAAAAATCACGCATTCAATGTTAAAAAACCGCATTTCTAGTGATTTGGCTACTTGGCGGGGTTTTGGCTACTTGGCGACCATTTGACAAGATTTGGCGAAAAATAGATATTTATGAAAAATTCCGTCATCGAAGCTCTAGGACCAATATTAAGCGAGATAGCCAAGAACCTTCTAGAACCTTGGAGAAACTCTTAGATTTTCACGCCAAGCCAGGTATAAATACTACCGGAGATAGAAGCAGTAGTAGTACAGAGGAGGATCAGTAGTGAAGACGATCAGCTTTGATTGGCAATGCATAGCAGCTGTTATCTGTCTGAGATATTAGAGACTTCGGTATTTAGAAGCTGTTTCCAGTGGAATTGACTGAATTGGAGTTGTGTAATTGTGATGTCTACAGCTGTGGAATTTCCTGCGTCCTGTAGAAATTACTACGAATAAAAGTCTTCAGATTTTGAAGAGATTGTTTCATCGACTCTCAATCAACACGAATTCCGAAGCGCTGTACAATATTAAGTACTTTATAGGCATACACAAACAATCATAAACATTTAGAATATCAGAATAAGCACTTAATGTGATTTACATCAAAACAACCGAAAAAGATTAATATAGTCACGGATCTCTGATATAAATCCTAAAACACGATTTTAATTTCTATACTTTTACTCCTGTTGTTTATTTTGTCGTGGTATTCTAATGGTCACGATGCCGCACTCAAGGAGGGAGGTGCTTTCTTAGAGTGGGGTTCCCGATGCCACTAAAGACCGGCCGTGTAGCGTAGATGACACAGGTTAAGCTGTTAGAGATAGCAAGGTTACCATTCCGTGGCTTGTAGTGGCCGCGGTAGCCTAGTGATGATGGTTTCGGACTCGTGGCCGGCGGTTTTCGTTGAGTCGCGGGTTCAAACCTTGATTTCACTGAAGACCCGCTGTGTAGCCGGGACTGAGGCACGTTAAATCTGTTGGGGCCCAAACTCCTCCCGTTGGCGTGGTGTGGAAGTTAGGAGAGGGAGATGCATGTCAGGTGTCGATATTACGACTTTACCGAGTTTCAAAATTACGAGTTCCATCGCCAATAGCCCTTGTGTTGCTTCCAGTGCGACGTTAATAAAACCAAAGCAAAGGGCGAGCTGTGTAACTTTGGAGAAGAAGGTACCAGCTCAGATATTGTCCTCGACACTTAATCGAGGCTCAAAATTACGAGGTCCATTTTCAACAGACCTCGTGTTGTTTCTCGGTGTGATGCTAACAAACAATTACATGGAATGTAGGATAAGGATTTAAGAATAAAAACTCTCATAGAATTTACATCAAAACAGTTGAGGAAGAGACTTGGTCACGGATTTCGGGAACAATCCTAAAACACAATTTCAATATAAACGCTTTCACTTCTGGCGTTGTTAGTTGTAACTTGGGTGACAGGGTTGCCGCAAACGCTGAATGAAATTATATGCGAGGTGTTGCGATCAAATAACGACACCGTAAAACATTTTATTTTGTTCTATTGACAAGCTTTGACTTAACTTGCTATATTCGTATGCATGCATGAGGTGTGGCTATTAAATAACGAGATTGATACTGGAAAACATTTTATTTGGATCTCATACATATTTACTTATTATCTTTAATACACTTCCCTTTTCGATCCCTACAACACTCCATGCGAATTTTCCATTACTCGATACAGTGCTGGAATTCTTTTGTCTGCTCCTTCAGGACGCATGCCGCTTTTTCTATCACAGCTTCAACGGACCCAAGGACCCGTTTGGTGACCGGGGTTGACAGAATAGTCAAACTGTAGCTCATACATGTCGTAAAAGGCGACTAAAATTGGTACCGAGCGTCTGGGGGTATAGTCGGGCACCCTGCCCCTGGGGATTATATCCGGGGACATCGGGGACTTTCCTTCTTCAGGTAAGTACGGGCATCATGACCCCGAGGCACCTTAGTGATCTTTTTCTTTCCCATAGGGTTTACTGTCTTTGGTAAACACGGATGACGCAATCCCGGGATACCCTAGCGATCCTTCTCTATTTTCGACCCTCCTTCTTATCAACCACCTTTTACCTTTTTTTTCATCTTCTCGTCTAGACCACAGTTTAATCTTGTTTGGCTCAGCATAGCCATATCTGGCTCTTGCGCCAATAAACTTTATATTCACTCACTTTCAATCCTTGGTGTAGCTTAATCTTCGATTCCATTCCTACAAAAAAACTGAATTAACGGAATTCCAAAGGTTTCTTTTAATTTTAAAAACTGGAAGAGTATTAATTTTCGATTGTATACCTGCTGAGCAAATGAAGGATCCAACTTTGACATGTGTGTGTGTGCGTGCAGGTGTGTGTGTGTGACTGCTTTAAGTTTTACATTTAAAAATTTATATTAGAGTTCCATGGTTGTAATAATAAAGATCTCCAATTTACCGAGTAAATTCGTTTTATTCATGTTTGAGAGAGAGAGAGGCCAATTTGTCTTTTCTTCAATTTCTTCTAGTCTAGACCACAGTTAAATCTTGTTTGGCGCAGCATGGCCATGTCTGGCTCTTGAGCCAATGGACTTTATTTTCTTGCTTGACTCTTCTTGTCGATCAATCTTTTTTCATTGTATTACAGTCTAGATCAGAGATTTACCTTGTTTGGCGCAGTATGGCCACGTCTCGCTCTTGCGTCATTAACACTTCACTATCATCATCATCAACGGACCCAAGTCTCTCCCTTTTTAATGCAAAATTCACCTTAGGAAACAGAAGTTAAATGGCTCAAGATCCGGCGAATAAGGCGGATGGTCTAATACTGGGATGCGATACTTGGATAGAAACCTCTTGACAGACAATGTAAAATGAGGAAGAAAATCGTCTTGTTGGAAATATTTCCCGTGCGGATTCTTTGTCAATTCCTATAGTCTCAGCAATTGCACGAAAACATAACCGACTTTAGATCGAACCAGTTACCGATTCTTTCGATATTGTCATTCGTTTTTAAAGTGGGAGGGCGACCCGGACATGAATCATCTTCAGCGTCTTTTTCCAAATATCATGTGTAATTTCACAATAATCCTTTGTTCACTTATCGTTTTTTCGACAAAAACAAATAACTCTATTGCAAACAAAGGCTACGGTTATACGGATTTGTTTACAGAAACGAAAAGCACTGCATTCGAAAGAGAGGGCTTCACGCTAAACAGCTGTCGTCATTGGCGTTTGGCGCTTGCATTCTTCTTCTGTAGTGACGTCAGTCTCGTTATTTAATGGCCACACCTCATAAGACTCGGGTTTCAATTTCTCAATGCTACATTAAGCGTTAGTGGTCATGACTAATAAATATAACTCCCCTTCTGTCGTAAATTTATTCCATAAAATGGAGTTATAGCAGTGTTAGTGCTTTGCGCGTATAGTTTTTAATGTCGGTTAAGTTAGACATTTTGAAATGTATTTCCGAAAATATATTCAAGATAAGAATATGTGAATTTTCTTTCCAGAGAATTCCTTTTCCTTTCTGTTTCTTATTTAAAGAATTAATTGTAAAAATTAAAACATAATTATTATTACCAATAATTAAAACTTCATATTTGCTAGTGGATTTTCTTTGAATTTAATTATAAAACTGAACAAACATTTCTAAACTAGAATAATTAAAAAAAAAAAAAAATCGAAACAAAACCTAGGAATTTAATTCAGCAGCTGATTTTGTTTTGTAGAATTATATCCAAGGACTTTTTCGGCAATACAGATAGATTTCGTAGCTCGTTGATTATTGATCTGCAAATAACGAATTAGGTCCAAAAGTAATTATTTCATTGTTGAAAGTAGATTGATTCTTTTCGTATCTGTAATACAATTAGGTCGCTCAAATAACACGAGATATGTATTTTCGATGCTAAATTGATTAGGATTTTATAAGTTTCCGATGAAGTTACTTAATTTGATTACATTTTCGAAACCTCTAATTTCATTCCGACTCGAAATTTTTTGCTGTGTCGAATGAAACACAGATGATAAAATTTTGAATTGTAAAAGTCATTTTGTTTGAATCAAGTTTCTTTAATGGACCTATTGTTAAATGAAAAGTAAGAAATTCGTAAATAATGGTGATGGTAAATTGTTAAAAGATTTTGGATATATATGTATGTGTGTATATATATAATGTATATATATAGTTTATATTTTTTATTTATTGTAATAATAAACAATGAAAAACAAATGTTATTGCCTTTTTGGTGCTAGAGAGTAACTCACTTAAAATTACCATCCATGCATTACCTCCAAGAATTAAATTCATCTGAAACGTTATTCGAAAATGAGAAAGAAATTAGTAGCCCTGCATATTTCTTCCTCTGAGGAAAAAAATACTTTTTAAATCAGGTTTTAATTAAACATTTTGTTCAGTTTAAACTTTGCGATTATTTAGTATTAAAATCACGATTTCGATTATGTACGATTAACGTTATGATTGCGATTAATTAGGATTAACGTAACGATTACCGATATGATTATCATAAACGTTGCGATTACGATTAACGTTATGTACACGATAATCGATTGTACACGATTAGCGTTATGATTACGATTAACGATACGATTACTGTTTTTTGAGTCCATAAACATTTGTTCTCAATTTCTTAGCAAAAGCAACATTTACCGACTTTCTGTTTTTATTTATTAGAAAATTAAAAATATTTTCCAGAAGTTAATTCTAATTTGAAAAATGTAATTTTACTTTGGCTAAGATTTTATTTAATTTTTTCTACTTTTTAGAATTCACTGAAAATCAATTACGGAAACAAAAATTTTAGAAACCAATGAAATCAATATAAAATTATTTTGACGATAAACATTATTTGTATTCGTTTGTCGCGTAGATTATTTATTTCATTAATATAAAAAAGAAATGATAACAAAACCAAATTAATTTAAGCTTGTTCTTCTTATCAACGATTCGATTATTCTGATGTCGAAAACGGTAAAGTAAAATTTTAAAATGTCGCTCAGTATTGACTTATAATCCCTCTTTCATTTCAAAATATTCAAATTCTGTCGAAACATTTTCAAACTGGAGGAAAAAAGGAAATAATTAAATATAAAAATTTGTTTTCCTTCCAAAATTCTACCATCTTTCAATATCAATGGTAATTTAATGGAAATAGAACTCGAGAAAGTGAAACCAAATTAATTACATTTCTCAATTTCATACACATATGAAAAAAATTTAATCAATTTATAATTCAGTGCCTCATTTTTAAATAAGTGCCTCGGGTATCAAAATAATGTAAATGTATATTAGATATGAGGAAATGTTGTTAACAATTTTATTAATAAGTATACGATGTCTACCAGAAATCTAATTCATTACTCGAAAATCAAATAACAAGCTGCGAGATTCCATTTTATTGTTGAAATTTCCTTCAAAGGTATAAGATGCTGAGGTAAACAACAGCTTTCAAAATCAATTGTTTGTACTAGTTTGTTACTTCTTCATTCCTTCAGTAATGCTTGAAGACCCGTGTGGTGACCGGGGATGACAGAATAGTCTCACTGTAGCTCATGCATGTCGTAAAAGGCGACTAAAATGGGTACCCAGCGTCTGGGGGTATAGCCAGGCACCCTGCCCCTGGGGATTATATCAGGGGACCTCAGGGACTTGCCTTCTTCAGGTAAGTATGGGCTTCACGAACCCGAGGTACCCAAGTGATCTTTCTTTCCCATGGGGTTTACTGTCTTTGGTAAACACGGGTGACGCACTCCCGGGATACCCTAGCGATCCTTCTCTATTTTCGACCCTCCTTCTTGTCAACCACTTATCTATTTTTCAACTTCACGTCTAGACTACAGTTTAGTTCTGTTTGGCGCAGCATAGCCATATCTGGCTCTTGCGCCAATAAACTTTACATTCACTCACTCACACTCAGTAATGCTTGAAGTTCAGAAATAAAATGTTGAAACAGAATAAAGAATTTCAATGAGAAAGGGAGCTTTTGTGTTTAAAGAATAATACTTGGAGCAATAGGTTCGAGAAACACCTGTTAGGTATTCTCATATATTTTAGAATTGCAAATATTCTAGAACTAGGGCCTGCCTTTTTAATTTTATCGAATGGCGAGTGCTAAGTTTAGGGCGGTTTTTCATTTTCTAAACTTGCGTGTGTGAAACGTGTTGAGAAACTTTAGATCTTTATTTAACATTTTCGGCCATCAATTGGACTGTACAATTCCAAATTGTTGCAGCATAATCCTACATAAAACTGCATGATCCAATATCTTGTGACATTTAAAAATTATTAATTAATTAATTATTATTAATTTAATCGCGTTTTTTTCAGGGCAGTTTATTTTTAAATTACGATTTTTATATTTAGATTTTTTAAACAAGCACAAAAATTCTAATATCATAATAATTATTGTTTTACACTTATTTAACACATTCTTTTTGAATTATTACTCACTACAAAGGGGATTTTGCTTTCGTACAACCAAAAATGTAGCCAATGACCACGTTTCAAAATAAAGTATTCAATGCACGTGACTTGTTTTATGTACTCGTAATTTGATTTCTTCGAACCGTTTCACAATAATTTAAATATGATTTTTTCGCTTTATTGAAGTATTAATGTTAGTAACACATTAATATGCAAATATTTATTAACGTGCTAAAATGTCGCTGTTTTGAGAAAATGGCGTGACTAAAAATGCATGGGCGTAAAATAAAGGATCGAATAAAAAAAGGATCGAAGTGTTATGTTCAAAAGATTGGCATTATAATACTTAATGGCTCTATTTACAAATAATTTGCTTAAATACAAGAGCACAAACTGAATGTTAGACTTAGTATAATGTCTAGTCTGCTTTTCATATTAAAGATAGTTAGTTTGAGACATTCGGCTATTTGCAGTTTTTCTTCCATTGACCTTGGGTGGCCGCGGTAGCCAAGCGGTCATGGTTTCGGATTCGTGGCTGGCGGTTTTCGTTCAGTAGCGGGTTTGATGCTTGGCCGCTAAAGACCCGCCATGTAGCCAGGGCTGATGCACGTTAATTCGGTCGGGGCCCAAAGTACTCCAGTTGGCATGGTGTGGAAGTTAGGGGAGAGAGGGGTATCAGTTCATATGTCGTTCTCGTTACTTGACCGAGATTCAAAATTGCGAGTTCCATCGCCAATAGCCCTCGTGTTGCTTCTAGTGCAATGTTGATAAAAACAAACTAAACTAAACTGCATCAAACTCTTACTCCTTACAAACTAAATGGAACATTATTGCGAGCAGATGAAGAAAAGAAGGGGTAATGAGTTGAATTTAGGATTATGATATGGAAGCGAAATAGAATCGAAAGTAATAAGAAGAGATATTGATGATAACGCCCGGTTGATAGATATTTGTAAATTTGAGTAAATTTTTAATAATTAATCGCTTGTTGCAACATTGGTTAGAAGTTATTCCTTGCTAGGGTAATAAGAAATGCGTTTTAATCGGTGCAAGCGAGTTGGTAAGCTAAGATTTTATTCTCTAAATATAAGTTTTGATTAACGTGAGTTGGGCAAATGTGGTCGCTGTAGCTTAGTGATTATGGTCGCGGACTTGCGACCGGTGGGTTTCGTCGCTTCGTGATTCTATCCTTGATGCTACTTGAGACCAATCGTGTAGCTGAGGCTAATGCGCGTTTATTCTGGCAAGATCTCAAGTTCTCCCATTGTCTTAGTGTTGAAGTATGGATAAAGAAATGCCAGCTCAGTTGTCATCCTCGTCACTTGATGTAAGTTCAAACTTACGAAATCCGTCTTCAATAGACCTTGTGTTACTTTTAGCATGACGTTAATAAAATCAATCAATCAATGATTCAAACGTATGTAGAGACTTTATCTACAGATATAATAATTAAGATTTCATACATTGTACATTTGCCGTTAAGATAAAGTTATTTGACTGTCTCCACTTTCTGACTTTTTATTCGTTTCACTGTGGTGGCCAAGTGGTAATAGTTATGGACTAGTGGTTGTTAGGTTTTCGTCGATTTTTGGATTCAAGCCCTGATGCCACTAAAGTCCCACCGTGTACATGTTAAGTTTGGTCGGGGTCCTCCCACCTTCCAGTTGGGGGGCTGTAGAAAATTCTAAAGGGGTGTGCCAGCTCTTTTGTCCACCTCATCACTTGACCGAGGTTCAAAATTTCGAGGTTCGTCACCAACAGCCCTTGTATTGCTTCTAGTGCGACGTTAATAAATCACAAACTTTTGCAATGCATAAACAATCACAAACATTTGCAATGCATTATCAGTAACAAACATTTGCAATGCATAAACAATCACAAACATTTGCAACGCATAAACAATCACAAACATTTACAATCTTCTCGTTAGGCTGTTGAATAGCAACTACCTAAATATTAACTAATGCTTAAACACAAATATAAAGGGAATAGTTTGACGGCGTTGCAAAGAAAATAACTAAAACATTTCTCATAATTAAATAACTGAGAGGCTCAAATAACTCAACTTTTGCATTTTTTTAATTTTGCAGCAAGAAAAAAAGATTACTAATTCCGTAATAATATTTATGGGAATTTGAAAAATAGAACGCGTTCGAGAATTGAATTTCAATATTGTAAACACATGCATGTGTCGTGAAAAACTATCAGCATTTGCGTTTTTCTCCAAATGTATTTTTTCTTCAGGATTCCTTTACATTTTCCACAAAATCTACTTTATCCGTGCTGCTGATATTTTGCATCTTGTGAAATGAAATCATTTCCTACACAATGAATATAATTTTTTTCTGATAGACTCGCACAAACTATAATTATTGCTTAATATATGTATAGAAATTTTAGGAAATTTGAATAATACTATTGCAATTTTTATATTCTTATTAAATCGAAATTCTGCAGTATGTTCAGTGTATTGAATGTTTTGTTTATAAATAATACCAGTAGAACCATGTTTTTTTTGGGCCGCGGTAGCCTAGTGGTCAAGGTCGTGGACTAGCGGCCGGCGGTTTTCGTTCAGTATCGGGTTCGATCCTTGGCCGCCAAAGACCCGCCGTGTAGCCGGAGCTAATGCACGTTAAATCTGTTCGGGGTCCAAAGTCCTCCCGTTGGCGTGGTGTGGATGTTAGGAGAGGGGGGTGCCAGTTTAGGTGTCGTCCTCATCACTTGACCGTGGTTCAAAATTACGAGGTCCGTCGCCAATAGCCCTCGTGTTGCTTCTAGTGCGACGTTAATATAAACTAAACTAAAACTAAACTAAGAACCAAGTTTTTTGAGCATGGGTTTACTTTCAAATCGCATACTTAAGTAACAGTTTTTATATCTTAAATTTTAAGAGCAAAGGGGAACGTTGAGTCTCATTGAACCTATTCAATTATTAGTTTTTATAATTTATTTTATTATTTGACGTTTATTAAATTTATCGTCTAAATAAATGCGTGTAAATTTTTTTTACACAATTAAGCATTGGATTTGGCGACCATTTGGCTACTGGAAGAGAAACTTGGCGTAAAATTTAATTTTTTAAATAATTCCTTTTAATCAACTAATTTTTTTCATTACAAAAATGTATGAAAATGTATTATTTTCTTCCAATTCACAATCAGACAGAACTTTCCAGTAAACCTAATTAGTATGCTCGGAAAAATGTTGATGGATTGTATTAACAACACTGCTAGAAACACTCTGAAATCAAATGACTGAGCACGATTAATGTCAGCACAAAAGTTTACCCAATTTGATTAGGATTGACTATGTAGCATTACAATTGGTACGCACTTCACACTAATTGCTTTTGGTGACATTGTAAGCAAATTTGAATAGGTGACTGACCTATGATCTGTAATCGATTCATTTGCATCTGGGAATAAACAGAGCTAAGTGTAATTGATATGAGAGAAGTACTTAATCGATTAATTCTAAATAAAGAATTTTTTTTTGTAAGAATTTGATGGTTTTGATACATCGAGAGTTGAGTGGCTTAAGACAACAATGACAGAACAGTTTTATAACTTATATTAGAAATAAATTATCTTTTGATTCGTATCATTTATTTAAACAAAAACGTAAATTTTAATGTCACTAAAGTAAAACCCAAGAGACTAATACGGAATGAAGAAATATTTGAGGGAAAGAAACAAGTGTCGAAGGATATAGTTACTTTTGCTTTATAAAGTTTCTTTTAGAAAATGAAATCAATAATTATTTATTCATTTTTGATATACTTTATGGTATAAATGCCGGAAAGAGAACATAGTATCAATGGTAACCGCTTCGTGATTGGCGGAGCTCAAGGTTAAGAGTTCTATCGCCGATTGTCCTCGTGTTGCATCGTGGCCGCGGTAGCCTAGTGGTCTTGGTTTCGGTTTTCGTTCAGTCACAGGTTCGATCCTTGGCCGCGAAAAACTGCCGTGTAGCAGGGCCGGTGCACGTTAAAATTGTCGGTCCCTAAAGACCTCCTGTGGTGTGGTATGGAAGTTAAGAGAGGGGGTGCCAACTCAAGTGTCGTCTTCGTCACTTGTCCGTGGTTCAAAATTACGAGGTCCGTCGCCAATAGCCCTCGTGTTGCTTCTAGTGCGACGTTAATAAAACACTAAACTAAACTAACGCGTAGAAAAATATATTTTTGGATGGTTACATAGACCTGTAAATCATTCAAAGAGGCACATTTAATTTTTATTTTGTACTGGGACAACATTCTTAATCAAATTATTCGGCATCACGGAGGTGCAGCGGGTGACTTCTTCATCTCACGAGACAGTGATGCTAGACACAGCTCAATTGGTTAAGAATTACCTACGTGAGGAAAATATTGCGCGTGAGAGTAAGCTTCAGGTGAGGAGAATATTGTGTGTAAGTATTAGAGAAATGTAATTATAATATCTGGTTACAGTTGGCGATGAGTTACGATGTTATAATGTTATCTACAGAGCCACCAACATAGAATTGGACTCACGAATACAGATGTTTGTCCTTTTTGTGACCATGGCATGATCATGACTGGGGAACACCTCAGCTTTTGCCCTGCCGTCCTCAATGTTTTTAACTCTTTTAACTCTTCATTTTTGTGTGTTACTGGCAACGTTTTAGCTGGCTACTTTTATCGTTCTTCACTGTATTCGGCGGAGATGACACAGGTTAAACTGTTCGAGATCGCAAGGCCTTCCATTTGCGTGGTGTGTAGTGGCCGCGGCTGCCTAGTGATGATGGTTTCGGATTCATGGCTGGCGGTTTTTGTTGAGTCGTGGGTTCGAGTCTTGATTTTTGGCGTGGTGTGGATGTTAGGAGAGGGGGGGTGCAGGTCAGGTGTAGACCTCATCACTTTACTGAAGTTCAAAATTACGAGGTCCGTTGCCAATATCTCTTATGTTGCTTCTATTGCGACGTTTATAAAACTGAACTAAACCTCGTGTTGCTTCTAAGTGCTACGTTAACAAAACAATCAATCAATCAGTCTTGAATTTATAACTTTATATCGAATGAAACTCAACTTATTAAAGTAAGCAGTTTGTTCAATATAGAATAAGTCACTAGAAAGAGTGAAAAATTTTTTTTTTCATTCAAAATTTTCAGAATATCAAATTATAACGAATCCTTTTAAATATCTCTGTTTACAAAAGAATTTAATTCGAATGCGACCATTTAAAACACATTTGAAATAAAATGAAATGCTTAGACCTCAACTATTTTTTTAACTAGAGGTGCTGTAATTCTGAAAAAAAGAGTTATCGTACGATATTTAAAGTTAGAGCATATTAAACACTTCTACGTTTAGTAAAATTGCTTTTAAAATATTGAAATATTTCCAAAGTGCGCGACGCAAATGAGAGGAGATACGACTTTTTTTTCAGAAAAATAATTTTTAATGCGTCCTATAAAGATTAACCTGTCAAACAGTCTTTTAGAAATCTCACAATTACCGTTGCCATGGAAACCGAATTAACTTCGAATTTGTTTTCTATCTCGTAAAGTAATGCATCATCGTTTCTGACAAGTACTTTTTTTCATGTTAGCAAAGAAAAGGTAAAATTGAATCTACTTCAGTTGAAACGAACGGATGGAGACGAAAAACACAAAATAAAAATTTAAAAAAAAATTCTTTGAAATTTAATTTAAGGTTTTGTTTTCAGCATGATGCAGTTTTATTATTTTTCTTTGTATTTGGAATAGACTCGGTAAACTTGGAATACTCTAATGGAGTGCATTGGGATGTCGACATCTATTAAAGTCTATTAGTGCTTTGAGAAGGATCTTTGAAGTCAGTCAAAATCTAGACAAGGACAAATATGAAATATATTATCTCAGAATATTTTTGACAGGATAATAAGTAAATGGGATGCACAATGCACCCGCACGCACACGCGAAATGTTTGTGTGTGTAATGATTTCACTTAAATTTAATTTAATTTTCTAATTTTTCATATACTTTTAACGCTTCTAGTAGAAAGCTCATCTTATTTTCTTATTACAAACCAACAGTCTTACAAAACATCAGTCAATCAAGAGTCTCCCATGGGTCCAAACCCGAAGAGATATTCTCTGTTAGATCCTTTGTCTGCAGGTAGAATACCAAAAGGTCCCTAAACCTAATGCCACATCGTCTGAAGAAATCCTTGCATATAAATTCAAAGCAGGAAAATTTTCCTTCCCTTCCTCTGCAGTCACGAAGGCTGAACGACGCATGTGGCGTCCACTGCTATCACTATGTAACTACCTCTCGCTCTTGTGAAATTAATAAATTTCTTGTTCTGGATTTTTCAGTTTTTTTTCATTGTACCACGTCTGAAATACAAAGTGATTAAAAAATTAGTTTCGTTAATTTCCTATATGCACTCCAACTCGCATGTTCCTGCATTATGCTTGTTCCGTAAACATGAAATATATCTTCGATTGAGAAAATATTTTTTAAGAATTTAGAATCATTCTGATTGCATTACAACATAACACATGGATCAATAAGACCCGAGACTAACATTGAAAACAGCATTTTTTTTGCAAAATTTGTTTTATTCATCAACATAATCACCTTTTAGAGTGATACAATCGTTCCAACGCTTTTCCAATTTTTCAATACCATGTTTATAAAAAAAATTATCTTTCGCTTCAAAATAAGCTTCAGTTTCAGCGATGACCTCCTCATTTGAGCCAAA
The DNA here is from genome assembly GCA_019974015.1 of Nephila pilipes. NCBI lineage: Eukaryota > Metazoa > Arthropoda > Arachnida > Araneae > Nephilidae > Nephila > Nephila pilipes. The sequence goes on from BMAW01080502.1 coordinate 154,821, forward strand.
TCTTTTTCTCTGGAGCATTTTTTTAAGATCAGCAAAGAGCCAGTAGTCACTGGGGGCTAAATCTGGCGAGTATGGGGGGTGGGGAAGCAGATCAAAGCCCAATTCGTTCAATTTTGCTATTGTTTTCATCGACTTGTGACAGGGTGCATTGTCTTGGTGAAAAAGGATTTTTTTTCTCTGCATGTGCGGTCGTTTTTTTTTTTGCGATTTCCTCCTTCAAACGCACCAGCAAGTCAATATAATAATCACTGTTGATCGATTTACCTTTTTCGAGGTAGTCAATGAAAATCACGCCATGCGTATCCCAAAAAACTGACGCCATGACTTTGCCAGCTGACTGCTGCGTTTTCGGACGCTTCGGACGGCTTTCGCCAGCTGTGCGCCACTCAGATGACTGCCGCTTCGACTCTGGAGTGTAGTGATGTATCCATGTTTCGTCCATGGTCACGTAACGACGCAAGAAATCTTTTTTGTTGCGAGTAAATAGCGATAAACAGCTTTCTGAATCATCGACTCGTTGCTGTTTTTGTTCCATCGAAAGCAATCGCGGCACCCACTTGGAAAAAAACCTTTTCATGCTCAATTTTTCATGAAGGATAGTAAATAAACTTCCATATGATATCTGTGTCATCTCAGCAATCTCACGGAGCTTCACTTTACGATCTTTCATTATAATTTTTGTCACTTCACTCACATTTTCCGGTGTAACGGCTTCCACAGGTCTACCCGAGCGTTCCGCGTCATTTGTGTCGGTACGACCCCGTTTAAACTCGGCAAACCACCGACAAATCGTTGCTTTTGATGGACAAGAGTCCGGGTAACATTTTTCAATCCATTGTTTAGCTTGCACGGTGTTTTTACCCATTAAAAAACAATGTTTTATCAGAACACGAAACTCGTTTTTTTTCCATTTTTTAAACAAACTACAAAACGAATTTACTCCAACCTCGATAACTCAGCTGTTTCTGGTCCGATCGACTTAAAATTTTGACACGTTTCAAGCAAAGGTTAGTACTCTAGAAAGACCTGGTTACTGGTTAACTACGAGTGCCATCTCTGGGTTAGTCTCGGAACTTATTGATCCATGTGTTATGTGTAGCAAATTCCAATATGTTTGGCTGATCATTCAGTTGTAGGATGCTGCAGAATTTAAACTTTATATGCATGCAGGCAAAATTACCTTTGTAAAACTCGATGCACCATGGATTTAGGAATTTCACCTTGAAGTTATTCCCACCTGATCTATTTCGTAAGACTGTTAGAGTATGGTTTCCACTCGTCGTTCTGAAACAGTTTTACGAACAAAGCCGGATGATTCCAGTACACTTCCTGCTGCTGGAAATTTATCACACCAAGCTTTGAACATTTTACCCAAATGTTAAGCCTTATGAAACTACCTTCTGAATTTCCGTTGTGTTAAAATCATCGACTGAAATTCAACAAACCACAGAACAGCCCTCGCTTTTTCCTGAGGAGACGCCAGTTTTTATTTTGGCTGAAATAACGAGGAGTGTATGTCCGAATTCATCGCCTAAAGCTTTCATCGTAAAAAATAGATATAGGTCCTTTTTATGGGGATTTAATCGCAACGTTAATTATCGAATGATGACGATTTTTTGTTAATATATCTTTTTGAAGGAACATCTTGCACTTGAAAATATTAAGCAATCTAGAAAATCCACATATTAAAAAGATAAGCCACATATTAAAGATCCACATATTAAACTTAAGCTAAAGATAATAAGTTTTTAACTATTTTAAACTTCATATTTTCAACAACATTTTTAATATAAATAATTATTTTGTTCAGTACTGATTACAATTTTGACCCGTGAGGATTTATTTTAATTGTGCGGAGGGCCGCGGTACCAAGTGGTCAAGGTCGTGGTCTCGCGGTCGGCGGTTTTCGTTCAGTCACGGGTTCGATCCTTGGTCGCCTTAGAACCGCCGTGTAACCGGAGCTGATGCACGTTAAATCTGTTCGGGGCCCAAAGTTCTCCCGCTGGCGTGGTGTGGATGTTAGGAGTGAGGGTTGCCAGCTCAGGTGTCGTCCTCGTCACTTGACCGTGGTTCAAAATTACGAGGTCCGTCGCCAATAGCCCTCGTGTTGCTTCTAGTGCGACGTTAATAAAAACTAAACTAAACTAAGCCACTATAGACCTTCCGTGTAGCGAGTTTAAAGTACGTTACATCTGTCGAGGCTTTAATTCCTCACGTGACCCGTGTGGTGACCGGGAAGGACAGGATAGTCCTATTATAGCTCAAGCATGTCGTAAGAGGGGACTAAAATGGGTACCCAATGTCTGGGGGTTCAGCCCGGCTCCCTGCCCCTGGGGATTATATGAGGGACATCAGGGACTTGCCTTCTTTAGGTTAAGTATGGGATGACCCCGAGGCACCCTAGTGATCTTTTAAATGTGCGGGACGGAATTATGCTAAAAGTATTTATAGTTTTGTTAGGTTAGAAACTTTATTCTAATTGTTAAAAATTTAATATTTAAGTAAATCTTGTAAGAAAACTAACTTCAAAAATGTAAAAAGTGTATATATATATATTTATGTTAACTACAAGAAACGGAAATCAACAAACTAATTTTTATTTCAATATAGAGATAAATATAAAATAACTGAAGATGAATTAAGAATGCGGGTTCGTAATATATTTAAACTAAAATGCAATTTGATTTATGCATTGAAATTATTCATAAATACAAAGATAGATTCTGTTTTATTTTTTCCCACAAAGAAACAAAGTATCAGTTTTGTAACTTCTTTTTTACTTATAAAATCTAAATTATAATATACTCTTAAAAATTTATTTTGAGGAGCAAATGTTTTTTTTTATTCAGATATTTATTAATATAAATAAATATTTAGAGAAACATGATTTGGAATGAATGAAAATTTTGTTGATGCTCTAGTAATATTGAAATTTTATTTTATTTTTAGCCTTTATGAATGAAATTGTCTTTTGTGTTTATGTGCATGAGTAGAGATATTAGTTGAAGTTGTTTCTTTATCCAATTTATTATCGAAATTAAAATTAAAATTCAGTTCGTGTCATATTGAATGAAATACATTTTGCTCTGGCAAACGCTAAACATGAAAGCATAATAAATCGGTTTACAGAAAATAATACAACGGTTTCGATAAAATACTGCGAGTATATAATTTCATACATTATTTTGGTTTAGCAAGAAAAAAAAATTTCTTTACACAAAAATATAAAAATCTGTTAATACGAAACAGTACTACGGTCTCTACGAAATAATATCTAATTTCATACATTGTTTTTCTTTTAGCAAGAAACAAAAACAAGAAAGCATAAAAATCTGTTAACATGGAATATTACTATAGTCTTGACAAAATAATATGTAATTTCGTGCATTGTTTTTCTTTTAGCTGGAAACAAATATCGCTTAAGACGAAAACACAAAAAATCTGTTAACACAAAATAATACATTGCTTTCGACAAAATAGTGTATAATATCATTCAGAAATGAAATATAAGGCTTGAAATAGAACTTAGATCCAGAGGGTATACCATGAATGTCGAAGCCCCTGTACTGAATATGATTTGTTACAGAATAGTGAACATTATTAGCAAACGTGATCTACATAGTATAAATATTTTAAAGAACATTTCGAGAGTGCTTAATTTTGAGATTATATTATAAGCAGGGATATTTTAAATGAAAGGATTATCAAAATCGATGATGTTGTAGTTAAAAATATTGTTTAATAGTAGGCAATTTCATCTAAAAATTTGAAAAAAATAATTTTTTTAAATCCGTGTCCACCTTTTAGTAATTTTAAAACGTTTTTCTGAATTTCACTTGGTGTGTGTGTGTGTGTGTGTGTGTCATCAAATTTTCGATCGTTAATTTAACCAACTTCCCATCAAGCTAGAAATCTGAAACCTTGGGAATCGTTCTCACTAGCCTAACAATACGATATTTGGACATTTGCGACAAGTTTTAGCTAGTATTTTCTTCAATAATGCAGTTTATCCCAACCACTTGGCGCGATTTCAAAAATTGGCATCAAACTTGGCGATTTTTTTGTTTGGCTGAACGTTAAGTCCGTAAAACGGACCAGGGTAGCCACATTTGGCAAAATACTGCCAAATAATTCTTGTCGCCAAGAGTGATTGGGTTAAACTGCATTCCAACCATTTAATTTACAGAATTAATTAATTAATTTTAGTTACTTTTAACGTTTTTATGTATTTCACTTGGTTCGTGTTTCTGTGTGTGTGTGTGTGTGTCATCAAATTTTCTATCGTTAAATTAACCAACTTCCCATCAAGCTAGAGTTCTGAAATTTCGGGAACCGTTCTTACTTGCCTAACAATGCAATATTTAGATATTTGCGACCAGTTTTAACTAATATTTCAATAATCTTTCTTAATAAATTTTGCCACTATATAAAAACGTTGTTTTTAAAAACGTTGGTTTTTATCTCGAATTATTCTAAATAATTTCCAGTTATCTGAAAATAGGCCTATAAGGATGTAATTATTTAGCACAAATATTAGCAAAGCCAAATACATAAATTAAGTAATATTTTTTTTCAAATTAAAAATAATTAAGAAGTAATATTGTAGTAAACGAAATAAAAATTATTAAAAATAATTAATTTCAAATAAATAAATAATAAAAAAAAAAGATTTTTTTTTAAAAAAATTAATTCGAAATAAACGAAAGAAATATGTGCAATATGAACGAAATATAAGGCCCAGTTCAGGATGTTAGAACTTGGATATTTAATCACTAAATCTAAGATGGCACACATCGGTTGAACGGAAAAGAAAACCGTGAACCTAATTATATAAGAATTTAAAATAATGATTCTTACTTTGGGATTTGATTTATAAAGTAAAGAAATGATTTGTATAGAAGGATTATCAATATCAGATATAAGCTGCTTTAATAATTTTGAGCGTTTTTTTGAAAAAATAGCTTAATAGTTGAAAAAATATTTTATAATTTGTCTTGGATATCATTAAATCATTTATTCGAAACAGAATAGTAATTCAACTGTAAAAAGCAAACAAATGTATAGAAATAACAATCTTCTATAAATTTTCTTGTGCAGCAAAGAACAAACAAATTAATAACTATCTAACGATCTTCAAAAAAAGTCGTGCGCAGTATGAAACAAAGACAGATCATGACGTCATGCAATGAAATGTGTGATAGAAATTAGCGTTATGTAGGAAAATTATTGCTTATCAGTGATTTAAATATTAACTAAAAATATTGAGCAAATTTCAAAAAAAAAAAAAAAGGCTCCGAGGGGCATATTTTGTTTGTAATCCGATTCTTAGCGTTCTTGTTATGTCTGAAATCTACATGTATCCTCTATATAATGTCTTATTTACTCAGTGACATAATTTCCATTCCTTTTCTTGTTCTTCCTCATACGCGTGATTAGTTGGACAATTCATTTGTGAAGAATTACGATGGTTGTTGTCGACACTATGCTATAATGACAGCTTTCACCGTGTTGCCATAATTAAAGTGACTTTTCTTTAAGTGTCATTTCATTGTTGGGAAGAGATGAAAGTTTCAAGGTCGGGTGCAATGACTCTTGCTGCTTCTATCTAACTCCATTTGGTTCACCACCTTCCTCAGACCCGAAGAAATTAGTGATATCTGGGAATAAAGAAAACAAACGCATTATAAAAAGGATACTTTTGTTGCACTTAGATACAATAATAGCTTTGGAAATTGGAAACAAAAACATTACAGCAATGGGCTATAAAAAACTGTTCGGGATGATTCTTTAATAACTCTTAGAAATCCAGTAGGTTTTTCCACAGGATAGAGATTATGCATTCGGATTTTTTTTTACAAAAATTCTGTGCCTTCCAGCTCTAAGAAACAACATCAATTGAATCCAAATCCCCATCACAAGTACAAAAAGCCTATTTTTCGATAGAAAAAAAAAGGAGAAAATGGTAGAAAAAGAATTTTTTTACAAGTATTATACATCTGAAACGCATCTCTTCCAACAATAAAAAAAAAAAATCTCTTCATATTTACTCAGAACTTTTATTCGAAGAGATTTTTCGACCATGGGCAACATTCCATCTTTTACCCTGAAGTCGTTTCAACTTTCTGCAACGTTCTCAAAGGCAATTGGAAGAGATCCTTTTGAAAAGTAGCCTTAGTAACAAACACGGGCTGTGTTTTGTCAAAACCACTTGGCGGACATTTTTTATCCTCAAAAACCTTTTCTCATCCAAAGGAAAGGGGGGAAAAACTTTTTTTTATATGCAGGATAACAGGATTCTTTTTCTACCGTTTTCTTCATCACATCATATATTTTTTGTTATTTAAAGTTATTGGTAGATGGGTGTATCCTTCAGTGTTGGCCTAGAGCATGTTTACTTACATCGTGTATATAGATAGCCAAAACTAATGTTTTATCTAATATTTCCATTCTTATAGGAGCTAGGTCGGGGAAAAAAAAAAAAACGTCAGAAAACTGTTGTTTCCTGTTTTCTTGCAAAATGTGAGGAAAAAAAAATTCCATTGGTTTTTGAAAATTATATAATGAGAAATGAAATATTTGGAGATAAAAAAATTTTTAATCTTAAAGGGAACTTAAATTTTATATTCCGTGGACTTTTTCATTGTACAGAAATACAATGAAAAACTTCGCAGCATATTAAATATTGACATTGGGCTATTCGCTATTTTCTTTTCTCTAATCTCGATTACTTTTTGATAATTTGAATTGCATACAATTACAACTCCTGGCCAACCAAATGAAAGGTGATTAGGTAAATTGTATGAAGTTAATAAGTGTAGTGAATTGAATTAGAAATTGTGACATACAAGTGAAATAGCAATGAAAGGAAAGAGAAGAGAAAAAGAGGATAACGACAAGTTGATAGGTGTGTGATTGAAGTGAATCATCATAATTAATTGTTTGGGTTGAAGCGAATCTTATTTAAAGTAATAAGATTTGAATTTATTACGATCGAGAAGTGCTGATATCGGAACGATTGATTTGGTAAGCTAAGACTTTATTATTAGAATGTAAAATAGGATGAACTAAGTTAAGAGGGATTTGAGGCAGAAAGAGATATAGAGAGTGATTTTGCACACACATATACTATTCTATGTTGAGGGCTAATAAACTGTGTTGTGTTTCTTTTATGAATCTTCAGTTGTAGTTTTGAGTTTATTGAATATTTAATTAGACTTTATTATGACTATAGAGATAAATAGTGATGGAAATACGTCACAGAGTAAATGCTTAAGAATTAAATTTATCAAGCTCACAGTTTTGTATAGTAAAGCGAGACATCAATTGATTAAGAACATATATATTAATAATATGGTCTGTTTTCGTTTAATTACCGAACTTTCAGAGTAACATTTCCGTCATATTTATAGATAAACTTTTTGATATTTGTTTGACATATATTATGTCCTCTTGATGTCTGTTGAAGTTGTTCATTGATTTGCATTGTTAACTGTTACGGGAGAAACAGCATTCACTTTACTATTGTAATTAAAAAATAAAAAAAAAGTTTCTGTATTTTGTACAGCGTTTGCTTTCTTTGAAAACATTTTTTTTTAAACTCGCAATAGAAGTGGCAAGCATAAAAATAAAGGTGAGTTGCTGGAATATTTTTTCTTTCTCTCACAATATTATTAATTATGTGTGTTCTGATTTACAGCGACCTCCAAAATTTTATCACATTATTTTCCTCCTATACCATCTATTTTTCCTTTTTAAAGGGAAAAAAACAATGTTATTAAATGCTTATTTACGTTTAATATTTATCAGAAAAACAAAAGACACGATATAAAATGTATTAGACTAAGAAGCAAAAATAAATAATCAAGAACATTTTAAATACCATAATTTTTATGCTGAAATTAAAGATTTCTTAGCTTAAATTGAGTATGTGGCAACTTGCGATCGCTCACCATTCAGGCTTGCCGTCACTCTAACCACCCTGAGAATTAGCCGGCCATTCTGGCTAATGCTATTGAAAGTAGCATCTCAAGGAATCAGAGAGAGAGAAGAATGGTCGTAGAAGTTGTCCGATTCTCTCTTCCATTTCGGACTTGCTTATTTATTAATTTTCACTTGCTGTAAGATTATAAATTTGTTTTCCACGAATTAAACCTCTTTTAAAAGTATTTAATAAATTTCTAAATCTTGTTAGAATGTGTAGAGTTCGATCATCTTATGTGAGAATTAAATACCTTCTGATTCTGAGTCAGTCAGTGTGTCACCTTCACAAGTAGACATCTAATACAATTGATTAAATTTTCTTTCGAAAAGCATAAATAAATATTTAGTTGCATATTATTTTGCGTTTAGAATGCCTTCCAAACGGCGTGCATTAATTTGAAAGACTCGTAGTTTCCCTGGATATTTTTGCTCATTTTTCTCGTAATACTATTAGTATTTTTTGTTCCGAATTTTGTACTTTTGAACAGATATGTCCTGATACCACTAGTGTTCTATCACATAGTGATTTGGAAATGAAAGTGGTATATGCAATTGTATTTTAGAATTGTGTAGAACAACCATAGCTGAACTATTTTAACTGTATGTTTTGACTCGTTATCTTGATGAAACACGCATTAAACTATTTTCTGAAGAATAACTTAAATCATTTAGTTTTAAATTATTCTTCAGTACATCTGACTATTTGATTCTATCTCGGATTCTATTAATAAAAGATATTTTTCTCACACTTTTGCAAACGTACAATGCCACCCAAGAACCAAACCATCTTGTATTCCTGACAGTGATAATGGTGCTTGTTGTTCAGGATTCCGCCAAAAACATCAGAGTTAGGATTCCTCCAAGCATACCATGAACTATAACTTCTAAAAATATTGAATTAATTTTCATCACGGAATATTAGGTTATTCTAGAAATATCTAGGATTTGAAATATATTTTTAGCAAATGTAATCTCTTTTTCCCCATCTGCTTTGGAACTGAAGGATTTTTTTTCTAGTTGTATGGCCATTATAATTTGCTTATCGGAATAATCTTCGAATTGTTTTCGCAGAAACATATATTCTCCAATTGCTGTAAATGTAGATGAGATAATTTTTACTGCTCTCGACTAAAAAGGTTCCCCCTCCCCAACTCAAATGGTATGTCTCTTAGTTATCCGATCTGATGCATCTTTTTTTTTTTCTAGGTTTATATGAAATTTGCCCATATTTTGTGCACTTCTGAAAAATCTTTATCCATAGCTAGATTGAGTTGTCTTGTAATATCACGCAAAAATTTATCTACTTTAGACATTAGAATGACAATTTCCTAAATTTTCAGTTCTCTCTCTGGAATCAATTTTCACATCTAAAATATTTGTCTCCAGGAAATCAAATATTACTATCTTAAAGAAACAAGACTATTATGCTGAATCATTACGAGAAATAACGGTAACAAAATCACTATGTCATTTGAAATGTTCTCAATTTT
>BMAW01080502.1:164300-194511 GCA_019974015.1 Nephila pilipes
TCTCTTAGTTATCCGATCTGATGCATCTTTTTTTTTTTCTAGGTTTATATGAAATTTGCCCATATTTTGTGCACTTCTGAAAAATCTTTATCCATAGCTAGATTGAGTTGTCTTGTAATATCACGCAAAAATTTATCTACTTTAGACATTAGAATGACAATTTCCTAAATTTTCAGTTCTCTCTCTGGAATCAATTTTCACATCTAAAATATTTGTCTCCAGGAAATCAAATATTACTATCTTAAAGAAACAAGACTATTATGCTGAATCATTACGAGAAATAACGGTAACAAAATCACTATGTCATTTGAAATGTTCTCAATTTTGTGACTGAGAAATATGTAATTCCAACGCAAAATTAGTTGATTAAAAAATTACCAACTCTCCATTTTTATTTTATTATAATGAAGTTTGTAATGTATACCGCATCGTTCCTATAAATAATAATTCCAAGTGAGTATTTAACAATATTGTTTTAGACCTTTAAAAAATGGCCACGGTAGTCTAGTGGTCATGGCTTCGAATTCGTGGCCGGCGGTTTTCGTTCAGTCGCGGGTTCGATCCTTGGCCACTAAAGACCCGCCGTGTAGCCGGGGCTGATGCACGTTAAATCTGTCGGGGCCTATAGTTGTCCTCCCAAACGCGTGGTGTGGAAGTTAGGAGAGGGGGTGCCAGCTCAGGTGTCGTCTTCGTCACTTAGGCATGGTTAAAAATTAGGAGGTCCGTCGCCAATAGCCCTCGTGTTGCTTCTTGTACGACGTTAATGAAAACTAAACTAAACTAAAAACTAGACCTTTAAAAATTAGAGAAAGAAGTTTTTACTGTTTGTGAAAATTGTTCTCAAAAAGAAATAATAAATACTGACTTGTTATTGAAAATTCCGATTAATAACTTTCAAAATTTCATTTGCTAGATTTATTTATATTTTTATAAACATATCATTAAGGCATCCGTACACCTTTAAAACGCCATTTTTGTCAACATTTTCAGTTTTCTAATTTTTATGTCAGATTAAAATATAAACTTTTTTCTTTCTAATAGTGTTTGAATTTTGCTTATACTTTATTGAGAACTTAAGTTACAGGAATTTGAAATTTACTCGGTAGCTAATTTTTAATTGCGTTCGAAAGTTTGTTTTCGATTTTTCTCAAAATGAGTTTTCTCGACATATTCATATATGGCAATGGAGATATCAGAGAAAGTTACGAACCAAAGTAATTTGAATTTTTCAGATACATTCCTTATAAAGGTCTTAAGAATCTCTACTACTTTCATGGTTGTAAATTTGATATGTGTTTAGTAACAAAGGTTTAAATCATGTATTGTTATAAATTTTTTTGATTTTTCATCGTTATATGACTCGACACGCTATAAAAATTGTAGTAATATGATTTTCATCGTGAAAGTAGTACCAACCCCAAAAACTGTTATGATGGATAATATGAAATTTACAAAATAATGATATTTGTGTTTACTTTCGAGTTATGAGCGTTATTCTGATAATCAATTAATGTACTATTTTCACCATGTTTTCCACTCAAATTTTTTTTTTGAATTAAAAACAGATTATTAAATTAGTTATATTTTAGTTTTAGTTTATATTTTAGCATTAAAAATATTTTGACAGCCAATACCAATGTATTTCAAAAAGTTTTCTCCGATGGTATACGGATAACTTATGTTTTAATTTGTGTAAAATATCTCGCTGTTTTTTGTAAAGTTTTAAAAAATAATTGAGAATCGTAATTTCCAAATTCAAATCATAGCTTATAATTTGATGCATTATTTTCTGACTAAGCATGTCCTCGAAATAAATTCTAGCAATAAATGCACTTTTGTATCAGTTATTTTCACTAATTGTACAAGTTATTGCTAAAATCATGGACCTAATATTAGTTAAGTGAAACTCGGCAACAACTGGATCTATTGCTGAAGGTTTCTTCAGAAAGTGTAGTAATATTTTATATTATTAGTATTTATCTATCTGGACAAATTTAATTTCAATGAACTGTTTTAATTTCAGTGTCAGTTTGAATGAATTTACGACTATCACTTTAAAACATAATATTTTTCTTTACTATGCAGATCTCAAATCCAATTTTCATAAAGTTCAATTTTTAAAATTTAAAACATTTTTAATATTTTTTTATGTAAGCAATTCATTGCAAGAACAGTTTCTCCAACAAACGAACTATGTTTTTCGCACTGCAATACATAGTTCTTTAAAGAAATAATATATAATAACCATCATATTAAAGTGTTTAGAACTAAATTGTGGATAAAAGGATCTAATATTAATTAGAGTTACATCGATATTATATATACAATCCCGCACTCACGTATGCACACTCACTATTTTGAAAATATCCGATTTTTATTCGCAAATAATAGCTTTCTTTTCATTTAATCTTACAGTGACATACTTCATAGTTGCCTCCTAGCGTTACCACACACTTCATCAAAAGTCTGTAAATAAAAAAACGTCTATTTTCAATTTCTTACACAATTACCTTGGATAAAATTTAATCTATATGACGAGTCATTATTGAAAGTTAAAATATTTTTGATACTTTTAGCCACCCCCCTCTCACATGCATACAACTTCTTTTTCATGTTTTCCATTCTCCTTTTGAGACCCATCCTTAACAGATATTTCTTATAACATCATTTAAATGCAATTTAAATTTCAGTTACAATTTGGATAATGGAGCCACATTCAACATATAACCATTCAAAGATATATATAGTAAAATCCCTTTTTTTAGTGCGGTTGTTAGTAACTTGAACATGAAAGCATGCTTTTATTCCACCTAAAGCTTGTATCATCTCTTTATACTAATACATATACTATTTGAATAGCAAGATATTTACTATTGAAAAGACATTCGTTTCGAGCAATTTATGGAAATGTGATTCATAAACATACAATAGAAGTTTTGATGCAAAATCCTTGATACATCTGAAATTTTTTTTCTTTAACTATGAAAAAAAATGTAACATAGTTGCTTAACTATAATATTTTTATATAGTTTACATTTTAAGATTTGTTTGCTTTAATAGCTTAAGGTTATTTATACAATACCTTAAGATATTAAATTATATATTAACTTAAGATATTAAGTTAATATCTTAAGTTTATTTATACATTTGGAAAAATTCTATTGTTGAAAACAATTCTTGAAATTTATAAATAAACACAAAGCAGAAAAAAAAAAAAAGCTTTCTATTTTCTTATCAGATTCAAAGTCACTCAGGGGCTTACGTTCATTAGGTAAGTGCGGGAAACATGACCCCGCGGTAACCAAGTGATTTTTTCTTTCCCTTGGTGTTTTCTGTATTTGGTAAACACGGCTGACGCACCCCCGGGATACCCTAGCGATCCTTCTCTAATTTTAACCTTTCTGCGTGTCAACTAATTTTTCTTTATCTTTTCACCCATTTTTTCTCGATCACGTATATACATTGCTTGGCGCAGCATAACCGTGTGACATTGGGCTATTCGTGGTTTTCTCTTCACTAACCTTAGAGACTTTAATTAAGATTGATTGCACGAACTAAGCAATTACTTCCCAACCAAAATAAAATCTGATTAGGTAAATTAGAGGCATCTAGAAATAAAGTGATTTAGGTAGGAAAGTATATAAGTAAAGTGAAATTGAGACGATAGAGGTCGAGTGTCACTAGCGTTGAGTATATGCCTTACAGGTGGTAGGCGAGATCTAGAGTGGCTATGGGTGAGAGAGATCGTGACAAAGCCAAGAATCAAGTCAACTTCAACCGGAAAAGTAGTAGTAAGATAACCTTAATTCGGTATTAGTAAGACGGGAGAATATATCTAGGGTGTTACCTTGGGGAGCAGATATTCTTTTGTCATTATAGTGCAAGTCTGTGGAATAAACATTGTGCTAGAGATTTGTATAAGTTACTGACTTTTTAGTGTAAGTATATTTGATTGAGTTATGGCACAAGAGGCGAATAGGAATGCTATTCCGCCACATTCGGATTGGCTTTTATGTCATTAACTTCTACCATCACTCACATTCATCCTCAGTCGAAAGAAAACAAGTTTAAAAGATAAATAAATACAAGTTTCATGAAGTATAAATATATTTCGCCTTTAAGGTAACTGAGTCGTCTTCGAACAACGGAAAATTAGCGTATTTTATGTTAATTTCAAATAATCCACACTTTTTTTAAATTACATACAATAACAGATGATATTTCAGTGTTGTATATCTGTTTATTTATATATTTGTTTATGAGAAGAAAATCAGATTTATAAAAATAAATTAATTACGTATGAACAATTAAAATAGATGGCTGTGTAACCTCTTAAGTTCCAATACACTCAATAAGGTAACTTTAAAAATGCACGTAAAATTTAAAAAAGTATTATTTACTGGCCTTCAAATTTAAGGTACTTATTATGGAAAAGACTGTCTAAATAGTTCTCCAAAAGTTAACATTAACATACTGTAAAGTACACAGGATATGACAGCATAAAAATGACAGAAAACCAAAGTGCAGAAATTGTCTATAAATAGATATTTAAAAAAATTTTTAACAAAAAATTATTTTGACAACTTGGTATGTCATTTTATATTGAAAGATATATAATAATTATTTTAAATAAAGGTTTAAAGTTTTAGAGAATATTTGGTTGAAAAACGTAAGTTTGAAATTATAGGTACATTTGGTTATATTTTGAGACTGAATGCCCATAAATTCGCCATGCATTTACAATCTAAAATGAATGTGATATGAAAAAAAAAAAATATTTATAATGAAATTCACTAAAGCAGTTCCTATTTTGATAATGTTAAAGTTTACACAACTTTTACGCATCTTAAAGCGCATACATTTGCTAGTCAAACAGCGCATGCGCAGTTTAGGACAATATAAATGCATCAAAAGTGGTGGCGGTGGTGAAGTCGTTAGCATGTCTGACTGTGACACATTTTAAATTGAATAAAATTATTAAAACATATGCACTTGTTTGGAATTTACATTTCTAATTTTAAATGAAAAAATAACTTTCCATGTTACTCTAAGTATAACATGAGGTTTATGGAAGTAAAATCACAAAAATGAATAAAAAAATTGCAAAAAATTTTCAATGCAAAAATTTCAATGCTTTTAAATAGTTCATAAAAAAACAGAGGGCTAACAAATGGCGAACCGCTTCAAATCCTCCTTAAATGTAGTTCAGGTACTTGCATGAATTCTGCAAAGTAAAAGAATATGTTCTACATCTACATCATCATCAATGCGAGCACGAAGTCCAGTGGTCAATAAATTAAACCGAACCAAATTAACTGTTAAAATTTCCATGGCCAGTTAAAACTTGAGTTAAAGTCAATTGGAAAGGACTTTAAATGCTAAAAAAAATAGGGGACGGGGAATCCTTTTGTCCACAGTGCCTTAGATAAAGTATAGGCACTTTATTTTTTCTTTTTTTTCCTATTTTAACTTCCACATCTGAGTATAAACTTTATTTTCAATTTGTTAATCTGATTTCTTAACTAATAACTTAATAAGTTTTACTTAATTTTTAGACACCTGTATGGAGGTATACCTATACTTAGGTACTGTTTTATAGAAAAATCTTATAAAATATGGTTCCAAATTTCTTATCACCAGTGTGGTGACCGGGTATGAAAGTATAATCCCACTGTAGCTCATACATGTCGTAAGAGTAAGGTTACCAGACGTCCCGCTTTTTAACAATTTATCCCGCCTCCCGCGGTGTCTTAGGAAAGTCCCGATTTTTAGAAAGAATGCACGACAAGCTAGGGGGAACGGTGGGAGAACGGGAAGGGAATATACGGTTTTCGGCTTCCATGTAGCAATTTCACCTGGATATGGGCTTTATATTATTTTTGTAAATTTTATTTTGTTCAACTTTAATAATAAAAAAAATTGTCGAGAACTGATTATTAGGAACTGCTTATCATAGTTCACCTCGATCAGTTGCTAGAATACGCCCACCATTGTTTGAACTTAATGAACAGTGGCATTTTTCGGCATTGGCAGCGACGAAAACATTTTGTACTTGTAAAATGAAGAGAGAATATTTTGTACACTTCCTCAGATTGTATTCAGACAAAAAGTAAACTGCACTGCACATCAAAATAATGCGAGAAATGTATGAAAGAATAAAATTGTATTGTTATACATTTATGCGTATTCCTTTGAAAAATATTTAAGTATATAAGGAAAAGGTACATGTTAAGTGAGTGAGTGACATACTGTCATATAGTTTTATCCGAAATATATATAACATAATTGAAAGTCTTAGTCACGAACTCGTGGCCGGCGGTTTCCGGCGAGTCATGGGCCACTTAAGACCTACCGTATGGCTTGGGCCAATGCACGTTAAATCTGTTGAGGATCAAACTTCTCCCCTTGGCGTGGTGTGGAAATTAGTAAAGGGAGGTTCAGCTCAGATATCGTTCTCGTCACTTCAATAAAGTTCAAAATTATGACGATCGTTGCCAGTAGTCTTTATATTGCTTGCAATGCGACATTAATAAAACCAATCAACCAACCTACTTGAAGAGTACGGCAAACATGAAATAAACTTTCCATCTAAGGTACTACAAATGCTGGCTTTTGTGATGCTTTGTTTTTGGTATGTGATTTCCTTTTCTTGTTGAAAATATTATTCATACACATAATGTCACATACTTTTACCCGAAACTAAACTTTAATCTACTTCAATTGCTTTTGTACCAAATACTGGTTGAATTTAATAGTTGTTGACAGCTTAAAGTATTTCGCTAGAGTAAAAGCTTTCAACTCCTACTCTGAGTGTAACGAAACTATGAGCGGGCAACAAAAATTCGAAATTAAATTTCGAAAAGCTTTTGTTGCCTTTTATTTTCATGTTCGATTTACTTACACCAAAAGCTTTCTTTCCAAAGTCAAATAAATCCAGCTTTATCTATATTTTTGTTTGTTTATGCACGCAAATAATAATAATAGTCTCAAAACACGATGGCTTACTTTATTGAGAAAGGAAAAAAAAAAAATAATCGAACTTCATTCGGTTCCTTGACAGTGAAGACTTTATGAAAGATTCCTTTTGACAGGTGCTTTTTGATATGAAGAAAGAAAATTAGTTTTGAAAGGATAAATGAACTTTTTCCAGATACAAGTTGCCCTAAAGCAAAGAGACATGTTTCAATATTTCAGAACCTTGTTTACTAGACAAAAGCAATTTATAAGGATTTTTCTTAAGAATTTGGTTTTCAGGAGAATTATTAACATTAACATACTTATTGAATTTTGTTACTGCATAGCGCAAATGAAAAGATGGTACGAAATTACTTTTTGAAAATAAATTTATCGGAAGACATTTTAGATTATAAGAGATTATGATCAAGTGAGAAATGTTTAATTTCTTCTTAATGATTATAACTATAAAAGTCGAAAAACTTCTCCTCTTTCATGGTGCAGATCTTTTTAAGAATATATTTGGAAACTCAATGTTAATAACATAAACTAAACTAACACTTTAAGATCTTAGAAGAATAAGAAGAAACAAATTATCTAAAACAAAAATCTAATTCTTAGAAACGTATTTGATAATTATATAAAAATTGTATGAAAATCCCAGGGTCCGAAATTAAACTCGATTTTTCTCAAGCAGTTTGGAACAAAAACTACGCCAGTTTTCAGAATCAGATAATAAGATGATTGAAATTTTATGAAGCACAAAAAGTTAGTTCCAAACTTCACCAGTAGATGGCGTAAAAACTCTACGAAGAATATAAAGTTTGGGTTTGGTTTTATGAAAGTCTCACAAGAAGCAACATCAGCACTGTTGGCGATGGACCGCGTAATTTTGATCCTCGATCAATTAATGAGAATCACACCTGAGCTTACACCTCCTTCCCCAAACTTCTTCTTTGAGCCTCGACAGATTTAACGTACATCAGTCATTTGCTGTGAATTAAAAATTTGATTGTTGCCGCGTCGAGTTGTCACCGTCGATGAGACCTGGATTCATCGATATGCACCGTAAATAAATCAAAAAGAAAAATATTGGGTTGCTTCCGGTGATAATCTTCCAAAGAAGGCGAGGATGGTCTCATCGGGTAGAACAATTATGATGAAGAATTTGTGAGATGCGAAAGGAGTCATGATGACGAAAAGGAGAAACTGAGACTCAGACAGTTGTCTAGTGAGTCATGATGCAAACTATAAACAAACCATTTTCGATGCTACGAGCATAATGTCTTTAAATTTTCTCAGGAGTTATTGAATGTTCCTCATATCTTTGTACCAATAAACGAAGATCCACAAGCATAAAAATTTTCACTCAAATTAAAAAATAGTATATTTCCAGTTTTCTTTTCCAGCTCGTATCTATGATCATAGTCGCGAAATCATGGCGGATGTTGCTTTGTCTTGGGTTCGAGTCCTGTTACCACTAATGACCCGTCACTTAGAGGGGGTGATGCACGTTTAATTTGTTGAGGTTCTAAGTCCTCCCGATGGCTTTCCTCTGTCACTTGACAAAGGTTCGAAATTTCGACAAACTTTCTCCAATGACCTTCGTGTTTCTCTTATTGCGACGTTAATTTAACCAATCAGTGAATCAAAATCCTCCGACAGTTGTATAAGTGACAAAAACTTTTAAACAGTGTCATAAAACTTAACTGAAGTTATGTATGATCATTGATATAAACCATTTTATTTATAATTTCATTTATCATAGGTGAGCCTTAGAGAACAACTAATACCTTAACTTTCGTGGACCAATGTATTATGTCACTATAAACATTAAAAACAATAAGATGTTAATCTATTTTTGTACTCTCAAATTATTTTCTTTGTTAAAAATCGATGTATTACATTACAATTGTCTCTAGCAATAATTCTGTTAGTTATATGTTAGCACAAAATATATATACAGTATGATTCCGATGTATTTTTTTTTTTATTTCAGCGCTTTTTAACCGCAAATTATTTTTGTTTCAAAGAATGCATAATATTCCATTATTTCTTCTTTTTATCGCTAATTAGTAATCAAAAGCCTCGCCACAGCTTATTTATGTTATGATACAGGCGTCACTAGTGGCGCTGGCAAAACCGAACGAAACTCCATTTTCAAACCTCATTTTCCACGCACATTAAAATCTAACCCATTTTTTGGCCATTATTTCTTTTAAATTATCATCGACAACGGCACTTAATAATAATTTCATTAATTTTAGACTATTTTATCATTCTAAAAATATCTCCCAAAATCCCACGGATGACATGTTTATCGGAGTCGATTTTCGTCTCCGAATTGAAATCCCGCCCCTTTTGCTCTCTTGACCAATACGGTAGGCGCTCTTTAGCTTATTGCTGTTGCGTCCAACCGCAATTCGGTCTCTCATCTTTTAAACTCCTAGATTATATCAGCAGTTCCTCACTCTGCTGATTGATATCCTAGGCTTTCTCTGCCTTGATCCTAATTTAGATAGCAAATTAACAATTAAGAAAACTTAACATATTATTCTCTTTAAATTTATTTTAATTCTGATGAGAAGGTAAATTAATTTTATTAATATGAATCTCGTAATTTTAGTTTCCAAAATTGGACTTTTACTCATATATCCTATTCAAGATTTTACCCTGCGTTTTATTTTTTGTGTCTTGGTGTTTTATCATTCACCATCCCATTTATTCTTATTGTAGTTTGAAAAAAAATGCTGCTGAAAGTTAAAAAAAATGTTTGGTACAGCTTAGTCAGACTTGGCTATTATGCACTATAAACCCAGACGTTCATTCATTCACTTCACATCTGGTAAATGTTTTCAATTTTCAAGTTGTTGCGTAGTTTATGTTGCTGCTACGCTGCTATGTAAGAGTAATGTTTCAAAACGATTGCGGGTGATTATGCGCTGAGAGTCATGGGCTTTTTGCTTCCCTTGGTGAAGAAAAATGTTAAAGATATTTTTCATTTATCTTAAGTTTAGAATGTGAATTCTGTAGCGAACTTTGTGGGAGGTGTTTGCGTCGATGTTGATAAAATGTTTTCGGGAGATATGTTATGCTATTCACGGTTTTCTTTTCACTCCTTACACCCTGACCCTTCTCCTCTCAAAAATTCTCTTCCCTTTTCAATGTTTGTATAAGATGTAATTCCTTTGCAACAATGTTCCAAATGATGCTAGAACATGTCGC
Source organism: Nephila pilipes (assembly GCA_019974015.1). Lineage (NCBI taxonomy): Eukaryota > Metazoa > Arthropoda > Arachnida > Araneae > Nephilidae > Nephila > Nephila pilipes. The sequence continues at coordinate 174,480 of BMAW01080502.1, forward strand.
CATACGAATACAATCTGAGGAATTGTACAAAATGTTCTCTCTTTAATTTACAGCTACAAAATGTTTTCATTGCTGCCAATGCCGAAAAATGCCCCTGTTTATTAATTCCAAACATTGGTGGTCATATTCTAACAACTGATCAAGGCGAACTTTGATAAGCCGTTCCTGATTATCAGTTCTCAACAATTATTTTTATTATTAAAGTTTAACATTATAAAATTTATAAAAATAATATAAAGCTCATATCCTGGTGAAATAGCTACATGGAAGCTGAAAACCGTATATTCCCTTCCCCTTCTCCCATCGTTCCCCCTTGCTTGTCGTGCAGTCTTTCTAAAAATCGGGAATTTCCTAAGACCACGCGGGACTCGGGAGAAATTGTTAAAAATCGCGATTGTCCCTATCTAAAAGCTGGACGTCTGGTCACCTTAGTTAAGACTCCAGTAACATTTGTTTGGCGCATTATTATCACGTCCGGCTCTTGTGCCATTAAACTTAACTTACACTCACACTTACTTGGGAATGAGAGGCAAATTATTTTCAAATATGTTAATATATAATCAGGCCGGTTTATTCAGTATAATACATAGATTCATCATTGGTCAACCCGAATCAAAGTGAGCCTTACTAATATTGTTATAAAAATATATCTTGTGTGGTCGTATGGATAAAACTGTCCAACAAGGAAGATAATGGCGAATGACATTTTATTCATAATATTCACAGAATGAGGAAGTACAGGTAGCAACACTTGTAAAGATTAGGGGCACAACAGGACCACATGTATCATTCAGCAAATAAATAGGTAACAAATAACTAGCAAAATTAGTAATAGAACTTTCAGTAACATTCAGCTCACGAGCTTTTTATTTCACACCGAGAATAAATCCTCCAAGTAAAGCCGTACTCTTCAAAGGCATATTCAGGATCTCGGCTTATTTCTAATTGTTTCGGCCAGGTGTGATGTCATAAATTTTCTTCTAATAGAGGTATCGAAATAATTCCGGCACATTCATTTCATCACCAAAGTTAAGTTTTTCAAATGTCACCAAGGTCCGGAAGGACATTGCGTAAGCTTTCCTTGATAATCGTCGAAATTTGTCTCTTTTTCCTTCATATAAGTAAAATTGCAAAATAATGCTATCACAGGTTCATAACAATGTCGGAACATCCTTCTTCACCTTCAAAATGCAAATTCGAGATCGTGCCATCAGTTGGTAACGTTATGCTGATAGTGTTTATGGGTTCTCAAGCAGTTTTATCCGCTAATTTCTTAAAACGAAGTAAAATTGTATTTGCTATCTCCTAATGTAATATTCTGTCAAAGTTTCGGGATATAATTCAAAGAAAACACAAAAGCCTATTGACTCGAGGAATCCTATTCCATCACTGCAATGCCAGTCCTTATTTCCTGGAGAAAACTGAAGAGTTTCGGTGGCAAGTTCTTCAACATGTGAGTTGCATACCAAATCTATTCGGCGGCAGGGGGGGATTTTCAATCCCGATGAGGGGGAGAGAGTTGTTGACATTGATGCGCCCCGTTGTTTCGAACCCTTGACCAAGGGCCCGAAGTTGACGGTCCTACCAATCAGGCTGAAAAGATATCTCTTCGGGCTGGTTGAGTAAGGCCTTTTAACTTCTAACATTGTTGTAGAAGAAAGTCGCGCACCTATATCTAAGCGATTACCACATGTTTGATTTTTTTCAAATTGCACCTGGTTAGCAAACGTGTCGCGAGTCACGTGACGCTAAATTTAAGTTACATAATTGACTGCGACCTAAATACAAAGACTTGGTTGCAACAGATATTGGAAACTAAAACAATGGGATAATGTATTAATATAAATGACGATTAAGCAGAGAAATTAAGAGATATGTTTTTCAAGTAAATACCTTCGTTTCCTTTTTTTAATCCACATTTGTAATCCTCTTACTGGCGTACCATCGCAAAATGTCAGCGGTATTAAATTTCAGTTAATTAAATTGAATCTTCATGTATATTAAGACAGTGATCAATAAATGAAAAAAAAAAAATCTTTTGACATTGATTTATTTCTGTACTTCATTCGTAAAAAACTAAATTAAATCTAAGAACCTTAATCCAAATGAAATTTATTGTCAAATTTATTTCAAGAACTATATTCATCGTCAATGAATAATGGAGGAAAAACCAATTTGAAAAGCAAAAGTGGAATAAAATAAATTGACTTCCTAAATAATTTCATAGGAAATAAATGCAATTCAATCCATTTGGTATGTCATGTTTTCGAATGCGTACGACAAGCCCTTTGATAAATGTAAATTTATCGTAGAAGTAAGGAAACAAATCTTTTACAAATTCTATAGTAAATAGATGAGTTCTTCTAGAACCGTCATTTATTACTCGCGAATCAAATAACACGCGATAAGACTCGATTTTGTCAGAAGATTTCTTTTGAAATGTGATGAAGTAAGAATATCTACCAAATTAATTGCTTGGGCTTATTTGTCAATGTTAAAGAAGTAATTACTTAACTGATTCACCAAAAGTAAATGAATGTACACAGAAAAAAATTCTGTCTTAATGAAAACCTTCCAAAACCACCTGGTGGCCGTGTTTGCCTGGAGTTCATGTGGCCGCGATAGCCTAGTAGTCATGGTTCCGGATTCATGCCGGCGGTTTTCGTTCAGTCGCGTGTTCAATCCTTGGCCGCAAAAGACCCGCCGTGTAGTCGGGGCTGATGCACGTTAATTCTGTTGGGGCCCAAAGTCCTCCCAGTGTCGTGGTGTGGATATTAGGAGAGGGGGTTCCAGCTCAGGCTCCTTCCTAGTCACTTGACAGAGGTTCAAAATTGCGATGTCCGTCGCCAATAGCCCTCGTGTTGCTTCTAGATCGACGTTAATAAAATCGAAACTAAATGCCTGGTGGCCATGATCGCAAACTTGTGGCTGGCTTTGTATTCGTCGAGTCGTGAGTTCAAGCCCTGTTGCCACTAAAGACCTACTGTGTAGTGGAGTTGATATACGCTAAATCAAATCGAGATCCGAAGTCGTCCCGATGGCATTAGCTCTCGTGTTGCTTCTAGTGCGACGTTAATAAAAAACTAAACTAAACTAAACAAAAACGTCCTGATGGCATGGTATGTAAATTAGGACAGAGAGGGACCAGCTCAGATGTCCTCGCCATTTGATCGAGACTCATGTGTCATACTAACCCAAAAGCATGTGTGAGAAACAACAACTACAAGAACTTCCGGCATGAGTTCCTGTTAAGTTATTATGATTCAATTACTCCGATATTTAAAAAAACACCTTTCATAATAACTTTTCTAAAAATAAAACTTTATTTTTTACTCTCTTTTTAATTTGTATTTCTTAAAAAAAAGTTAATATATGACTGAATTTTAATATTACAATAATTCTTGATTTCTTTAAGCGGAAAACTTGTATTTCCATAAGTGGCTTATAATTATATATTCATCCATTCTAGGGGTTAAAATATTTAAAAACATAACATCTAAAAGGAGCTTAGAAAGATTTTTGCATGCAAAAAATTCATTCATTTTAATCAGAATAAAAATCCAAAATATGAACTATAGTTGTATCGTCAACGAGTCTGCTTTAAAATATTGAAGAATTTCTTTCCAGATTAATTCGTTTGATGAAAATAAGTGTTCTGAAATTACAGTTATTATTAATCTTTCTGACTAATTACTTAAAGTACGAACTTTTTAAGCTTGAATATCAAGACAACAAAACTTTGTATCAGAAAAATTGTGAAAACCACAAAACGGGGATGATCGGTAGGAATTACACTGTTAAAAAATAAATTTTATGCAATATAAATTTTTTTTGCAATTTTACTTTCACTTTAAGTACAAAATAAATTTCTTTACATTTTCTAAACGTGAAAGAAAATCTGTTGCTTTTGCTTCGAATTTAGTTTCACTTTCTGTGTCGACTTCAGTTTATTCACGGAAAAAAAAAAAAAAAAAAAAAACCCTTAACTAACAGCATTTTTGGTAAATTTCCGAACAAATGAGTTATTAGAAATCAGTATATGAGCCAATGGAGTGATTGAAGTGGTTGAGGTAAAACGAGACTTTCATTTATGGAAACTTTTCTGGAATTTCCTCTCGTTAAATAAGAACAGAATTTACGATCCATAGGTACCAGAGAGATCTTTACTTTCTTCCATGGGGTTTGATGTGTTTGATAAACAGGGCTCGTGAACCTCAATATGCCCCAGTGATTTTTTTTTTATCTATTTTCGATCGTTCCTTTTGATAGGCCATTCTCTCCCCCATTTTCGCATTTTCTAGTTTTAATTATATCACAGGCATTCATTTATTTTGTAAATTAACGAGTGTTGGGCACCGATAAAAGTTGTCATTCTTAGTCATTATTCTAAGAATTTCTTGATTGACAAGCATTTATGTTTCGGCTTAGAAAGTATAGACTTACCACATCGAGATGAGCTCTTGTTCTAGATTTTCCTTCTAGACAGCCAATTTGTATCTCTTTTCTATTTTTTCAAACGTACAGATAACAGCTTTACTTTCTTTAGCGCAACATAGCCACATCTGGCTCTTGCGCCGCTTTAAGCAATCACACTCACACTCCCTCACACTCACATCCAGTTCTCCTTGTTGTCAACCAATTTATATCTTTTCTCCTTATTTTTCATGTAGGGACGTGGTAGCCTCGTGGTCAAGGTTGTGGACTGGCGGCCGGCGGTTTACGTTCAGTCGCGGGTTCGATCCTTGTCCGCCAAAGACCCGCCGTGTAGCCGGAGCTGATGTACGTTATGTCTGTCGGAGCCCAAAGTCCTCCCGTTGTCGTGGTGTGGGTGTTAGGAGAGAGGGGTGCCAGCTCAGGTGCCGTCCTCGTCACTTGACCGAGGTTCAAAATTACGAGGTCCGTCGCCAATAGCCCTCGTGTTGCTTTTAGTGCGACGTTAATAAAAACTAAACTAAAAACAAACATTATTTTTCACGCCTTTAGATAACAGCTTTACGTTGTTTGATGCCGAATGGCCCCATCTGGCTCTTGCACCATTAAAAAATACTATTGCTATCACCATACTGTCCTAATTCAGCCCTATGTGATTTCCACTATACGTCTAGACAAATGAAGAACGTCCTCTACAGTCAACATTTTAGACTCGATGACGTATTAAAATTGGCTGTATTGAATTGGTTGGAAATCACTAGAGGGGATTATTATTTTAGTGCGATAGAAAGCCTTATTGTAATAGAGCGTGATAAATGTTTTTCAATTCGCTTAGAGAATATATACTTTTATATTTCTTCAATAAAGAGTTTTAATTTCTATTTGTCTTTTTATTCTATGGGATTTTTATTCTAGTGTAGCTTACCTTTTGATTCTGCCTCGTTAATTAGATGAGAATCGTATTAATGTTGCATTTGCATATTATCGAAATGTTTGGCTCCGCTGACAGCGATTTCCTCAGAAATAAATCAATTATAATTAACGAAGTGGAAAATGTAGTTAACATATCAATTTGTGATGTAGTTCCTATGAAAAATGCTAACGAATTTCCTGTTAGTGACTCAGATAGTGATGAATAGTTAGTGACTCTGACACTTGCAAAATGAGAGATGAAAAGAGTTCTAGATTTGTGCAAATCAATGTAGAGGAATAAAAAATGTTTTTTTAAATTTCATTTTTTAAGTTGTACTTAATATAATGTTTTTATTAGCCACCCAAGGGGCTATTGTTTTAGGTAGGCTATAAGTTGGCGCACCACATCCCTTTTCCATTTTTTAATATGTGAATTAGAGTTTTTATAACTATGCTCTGTTACGTGATTATAAGGTTCTATCCACAGACTTAATGTTAAATTCTTCTGTATTCTTTTACATTATACTTAATGATTTGGCTGCAATGTTAAAAGTAAACACTTGGTAATTTGAATTATTAACTATTATATTTTTCAAATATCCTAATTTCACGGTTCTATCCATAGGCTAAATGTTAAACTTTTCCATATTCTTTTATATTCAATTTAACAATTTACCGCTTATTTTCATTTTAAGCACATTTATTTACATTAAAATATATTCGGTTTAATAATTAACAGTTTCTTTTAATTTTAGCTACTATTAGCTTAAAATATATTCGATTCAACAATCTATCATTTGTTTTAATTACATGTAACTTATGTTCAATTACATATAATTTTAGTAACCATTAGCTTGAAATGTATTCAGTTAAACTATTTATGTATCGTTTCCTCCAATTTCAATCCAATTTAACTTAAAATATATTCAGTTTAATAATTTACCGATTTCTTTAATTTTAATTATATGTAGATTAAAATATATTCTAATTAACAATTTATCGTTCGCTTTAATTTTAATTACATGTTGTTCATATTATTGTCCATTTCAACATATCATTGTTTACTTTAATACTAATATTTAATTTAAAAAAGTAGCATCTTGGGTGGGTAAATCACTTCCTCGCAAACCTTTGCATAGTACTTTTTTATTTTGTTGTTTGAATGATTTAATTCTTTATATTTGTTAATGTTAATGTATTGTTAATAGTGTTATTATGTTAATACTTTTCATTGTTTTTTATTTATAAGGAACATTTCTATTTGTGATTTTTGTTCATTATCATAAAAGAATTAGAAAACGTACGAAAATTAGAATATCTAAATAGAACAAAGAACTAATTTCCCTCTTTTTTTTTCTTGTAATCCTTATCTCATTTTAAATGATTTCCAGTTTTTATGGGATTCTTAAAATTGTATATTATATACTCGGGGACTTAAAAGTTCCCGTACAAACGATTCCTTAATTTACTATACAAGCACAACGGACTTTAAAACGATTATATATGCTCATGGCAAAATACACTACTTACATTACATAGTAACAATTTTAAGCTATATTTACCAGGAATATTCTAAATGATTCTCCTCGCCTTCGCAAAGTTAGAATCGTTTGTGCACATTTTGAGAAACTTATTTGAAGTGATTCTTCTTCTTTATGAGTAAATGCGGCCATTAATGTTTTTTCATTTCATTGCCATGGTATCCAAATGCCTAAGTTTCTGTCCTTCCGGTTGCAGGTCCAGGTCTTTGCATACTTAATCTTTTAGGAATTTCAGCCAAAAAAGAGGGAGTTATAAGACTTTCTGGCAAACTTAAGTTTAGCGGGGGTCTAATTTTATGCTTTAAAAGGTACTGCGTACCAACAGTTGATACATTTCACGCTTTGGATGCCACCGCCAACCATTTGGATACCATGCTCTGTTTTTTGATGGACGAATTCAGATGCGCCATATTACTCGAGCTCTATGTATACCGTATTACGTTCATGGTTAGGGGTTGGGAAATAAAGACAAAGATAAAATCTGCTTCGTTTAGGGGAGGAAAATGAATTACTTAATCTATCATTTAAATTAAATAATTCAAGCCAATTTAATGAAGCATGGATCTACAATGGTCAGGAATGATCTGTACGAGAGGATGATCGCTTCGTGATGGTACTACAGCTGCATGAGTTTCTTTCAGTGAAAATAATTCTGGACTCTCTCAAAAACTCTGCTTCAAAACTCGACATCGCGATGGCTCATTCAGAATTGATTGAAACATCACTTGTAATCACCCATCGTGCCAAATTTAGCTCAATAGCTACTGTTTGGCCATCCCTGGTATAGTGTGGTTGATTAAAGGGAGAGATCATGATATGTCTTATTTATGATAACAAGTCATATTTAATTCCACCTCTTTATTTTTAATTTAAATGCATGATATAGAGGATCACAGATTTCAATTATTGTGGCGACATCTGATTAATACGGGAATTCGTACTTACTACGATTAAGAAAAAGCGATACAGCGACGGGTTCCGGTTGGTGCATCTGTCGGTGAATTCTAGAAGAGAACGAAAACAGAAAATGAAGAAAAGCAATTCAAAACGAAAGCGCGAAATATCGTATCAGTTGGCACGCAGAATCTTTTAAGGGGCAAAATGAAACCCCCACTAAACTTAAGTTGGCCAGAAAGTGTTATAACTCGCTCTCCTTTGACTGAAATTCCTAAAAGATTAAGTGGGCATAGACCCGGACCTGAATTTGGAAGAACAGAAACTTAGGTGAAAACAAGAAACTACTGCATGTTTAAAGGGAGTGTATTTATGGCGGCTTCCTACGTCATTTTGGCTGCGGAGCTGTAAGGAGATTTGAAGAAAAGGAGCAGACGATCTTTTCTCCACTCACTAAAATTTTAAATTTGTAAATGTTAAGTTTGAGATAAATGAATAGTTCTTTGCCTCTCAAAAAGGACAAGAGTAAATATTACGAAAAAATCATTTGCTTAAATGATTATGGAAGAGATTTGCCCCTGTGCGATTGGCAACTAAAACATTATTATGATGATGAGTTGTTCTAAAAATTTGAGAATCGATCTACTGTTGTAATGATTGGAGATGTTTCTGTTTACATTAAAATAAGTATTATTTAAAATCTCCAACATTTGAAGTTTCTTTTACGTGGAGTGCAGTCCGTTTTTGGTGTGGCTAATTAATTTAATGGAGCAGTTTTGTGCAGCTAAAATGAAATGTTTAATGTAACAGCTCTCCGGAACGACAGAAACTTCAAATGTTGGATATTTTAAATAATACTTATTTTAATGCAAATAGAAACATCTTCAATCATTACAACAGTAGACCGATTGAATAATTTATAGAAAATATAATAATAATGTTTTTGTTGCCAATCGCACTGGAGCAAATCTCTTCCATAATCATTTAAGCAAACGATTTTTTCGTAATATTTACTTTTTTTTTGAGAGGCTAAGAACTACTCATTTATCTCAAACTTAATATTTATAAATTCAAAACTTAAGTGAGAGGAGAAAAGATCGTCTGCTCCTTTTCTTCAAATCTCCTTACAGCTCCGCAGTCAAAATGAGACGCCAAAAAAGGACGTAGGCACATATTTTCTCTACATCCTCACTGCATCATAAGATGTTGGATGTGACTGATCGTATCCTTTGAGTAATACTTCAACTTTCAGATAATCTATTGTTCCAGGATTATATTATAAACTTCGTTTTTTAGAAAAACCCCACTGAAAGAAAGTCAATGGATGTTAACAAATTAGGGAAACGAGTTTCTTGTTTCAAATAATGCTGTTCAACATGCCATATCATTGATGAAACTATGAAGATGCTTCAAGAAATTTTTAGACCATCGAATCATTTCAAGAAGTTTTTGTGCAACTCGATCCCTCAAACCGAGCCTGAATTAATTATTTGTTTCTGTGGGTATATATAAAAAGTAAGGGTTATAAAAATAATCCGAAATAGGTGATCCTAAAATTTCCTCATAACTTAAAGGATACAAGAATCTCTTCCTGAACTGTCTAACATGTTTTTCAAAATAAATGCAAACAAGTTCAGTTTTACATCCTAGAAAAAGGTGGACATATTGAACATTTTATGTACATGTAGGTTCACAATTTTTTTTCTGCGTTATATTAAAAGTACTTTTCACCTTTAGCATAAAAAATAATTTTAAAGTTCGTTGTTTACGTATAATCATGAATCGTCAGTTGTACGCTAAATTTTAAGGACATCCGGTACTTTCCATTTCTAAATGAAAATAATTTTATGCCCATCCTCAAATTATCATTTAAATCTATATTTACACTTTCAAACAGTTCGTTTAAATAATGGAAATACGTGAATCAATGTACAAATTTACAACAATATAATCAACAGTGTTAGAAGCGAAAAAAAGGTTTTCATCTCCCTCGAAATATATACGTCTGTCCTATTGCATACGTGTTGCTCAAAACACGCCAAGAATTTTGATGAATTAAACGTGACTCGTTTCCATGACAACAAGAAGGTTGCATCTGTAACGAAATCAATCCGGGACACCGAAAAATATCTAATAGGTATGCGCGCTACATTCATTACGACGCTTTGTAACGAAGCGTCGAAAAGGGTAAAGTTGGGTTTGAAGATATATGATTTGTCACTTTCTAGGGAGGAATTCCCTGTTTGGTCCGAATTGATTGGGATATATATCGATGACAAGTTTTAGCACTGCAAATGAACGCATTTAAAATATTGCGATATGTATCAAGACATGTGTATCGCTTTTTTATGTTTTGAAATTTATGAGAAGTTTCTAAGACAAATAAAAAATATGTGTAAAGTAGACTAATATGTAAAATTTCATTTCATTTTCACTTGACGCGGCGAAAATAATTATCTTTAGCTTAAAATATATTTAACTGGATAATTTATTGTTTGCTTTAAATTGAATATCTGAACTGAATATTACTGTCTATTTTAATATTTTACCGTTTCCTTTAATTTTAGTGTTAAATTTTTTTAAAAAAATTTAATTAGCTTAGCAAATTTGATTTCTTCATGTGTCAACATTTTTTTTCATTCTCTAAGTTCTCGAAAAAGTAGAATTATTCAAAATGAGTATTAATTAGCGTAAATTAAGCGTACTTCCAAGACCCAGGTTCTGCATTAGCAATTACTATCAAGAGAATACATCTGCAAATTACTCAAGTGATTTTATTTTTACAAGAAAAACATACGAAAGACAAAAACATTACTAATGTTTACGACAAAGATAATAAAAACAGACGATTGTGCTATAGAAATTAATTATTAAATTAAACTTTAAAATTCGAGCAAACGATAAATTATTTAAGTAGTCTATAATATTATGTTTGGATATTAAAATAAGAGTTTAAACGCGTCAGCGTCGATTCAACTAAGTTTGTTTTTGTATTTTTAGGCAAAATTCGACCGTTTTTTTAAATTCTTACTATTAGCCCACACTCTCCCTATATATTTCTTGTTCAAATTTTCAATCGATTAAAATATTTTTTATTCATCCACTCAATTTCAAATACATTTTTTAAACTTGTAGTGAATGAAACTGGATATTAATACAGTTTTTTCAAATATTAATTCATTAATTAAATTTAATTGGTGAAAATGCAGTTTAGCCCAACCACATGGCTCGCTTTCAAAAATTGCCCAACTTGGCGATTTGTTTTTTGGCTAAACGTTAAGTCCGCGAAGTGGACCAGGGTAGCCACATTTGGCAAAATACCGCAAAATATTTCCTGTCAGCATGGGTGGTTGGGCTAAATTGCATTCCAACCATTTAATTTACCGGATGAATTTATTCTGTCACTTAATATTGTGATTTTGTCATATGTATATACATATTTATATTAATTCTAATGATTTAATAAAAAGTAACTATAAAATAAAAAAAAATTTGTTGACCTAAGTAGGAATTGTCTCAAGAAATTTTTTATATACTGCTTGTTTTTATTTTGCTTTTCTGTGTAATTTATTATTTCCTTCACGAATTAACTTATCTTCAAGGAGTATGTTTATATTATTTGATTTAATAAAAACTTTTTACTTATAAACACACTGTAAACTTGAATTTCCCAACACGAACTTATGTGGGAGCAGACGATTTTTCAAAAGTGAAAGTGAAACTAATAATTGCTTAAAAAAATAACAATAAACCGTAGCGTGTTGGAAACGATAAAGATGTGAAACAGAAATACATGGTAAATTTTTGATATCTTAGAAAATAAGATCATAATAGAAATTAAATATATTTGTTCAATTAAAAACTTCGAGGATAGCTTTCTTCGAAAAATGGAGGTGATAGCTTTCAATCTTAATTAAATATTTATATTCCGAAAATGCTGGTATTTTACGTTCAAAATATTTTTCCGCGCCCGTTTTGCTTAAAAACTAGTTTACTAAATTAAGAAAGAGATTGTTTCTCCCAAAATATTTTAAAGATCTTTTTTGTGCTTTTGAAAGCCATCCACAAAGTTCTTGGAACTCTGACTGAAGAAGGTGGATCAACTATAAGCGATTTTTTTTCTTCAAAAAAAGACTTTATTTGAATGTACTACAAACAAATACTGTGCCAATATCGGTTTTTAAATTCCTACTATTCGCTCACTCTCTCTATATATATCTTGTTCAAATTTTCAATCGTTAATAAAATACTTTTTATTCATCACTCAAGTACAAACACATTTTTTTAAACTCGTAGTGGATGACACTCGATGTTAATACAGTTTCTTAAAATATGAATTAAATTTAATTGGTGAAAATGTAGTTTAGCACTTAGTGCGATTTCAAAAATTGCCGAACTTGGCGATTTTTTTTTTGGTTGAACGTTAAAAGTAAGGAAAGCGAACCAGGGAGCCATATTTGGCAAAATACCGCCAAATAATTCCTGTCGCCAAGGGAGGTTGGGTTAAACTGCATTCCAACTATTTAATTTACTGGATGAATTAAGAAAGAAGTCAATGCTTCTACTATCTCATTTGTCTTGTAATGGCGAAGTTGGTAGAGCGTAGGTGTAGAATGTTCATACCTTCTTATCGATTCTCGTCGAAGCATAAATTTTTTTTGATTTTCAAATAATTAATTTTAGTTCAAAATGGGAAAAAAAAATTTCTCTTATATAAGATATTTATCAGGATATAAATTTAGGAATAAATACCGTCAGTGACGAAATGTGTAGATTGGCTGGAATAAAAATTTTTTTTGCCCCTTAATATTGTGATTCTGTCATATGTATATACATATTTGTATTAATTACAGTTATTTAATCAAAAGTTACTAAATTGAAAAATTTCTTTGTTGACCTAAGTAGGAATTGACTTTAAATTTTCTTTTCTCTATATTACTTGTTTATCTATTAGCTTCTGAAATATGTTGTTTTTTTCATATCTTCCTTCTATGCTTGGAAAAAAATTTATAATTTTCTGAGATGTTACGGTCTCTCCTGATGCTGATGCAATGTATGCGGGCAGCATCTGGGTACTTGTCGATGGAGTTTTCAGAGCATCTGTTGCCATGTGTGGAATCACGAATTGCCACTGTGGCACAGTCAAACGACTTGTTCCTTCTTTACAAATGAAATCTCTTTTGTTTCAGGTGCCATGACAAAAATATACACTTAATCTGATTTAAATGAGTTGAAAACAAATAAACAAGCGTTTATTACTTAAATTCATTTAAAGCAGACCTTGAAAGCTTAAAGCTGCCAACGTTTGCTAGAATTTGCTTACACCCTTTTTCTGTTCTAATACTTTATTGTAGTACTAATTTTGTTATTTTTATATTTAAAAATATTTGTTATCACTTTAAACATTTTATTTTCACCTATCACCTATCATCTTGTGATTGCTGCCTTATAACAATTTGTCATTCGATTTCTTTCATTTCATTAACTTGTAAATTCAATGTGTTCTAATACTTTTTTTTGTAAACTGTGCATCTCTGGCATGTACGAAAGATCAATCCGTGTTCGAAATTCTACATCCTCAAAACTTTTGAAATTACTGACGCTTGTAGGAGGCTGCATGGCGGAACATTTCTTCAGGGGACATCTGACAGCTTGTAGAGTCAATACCGTGTCGAGTATTTGCATTTCTCCGAGCAAATGGAATTCCTACACGATATTAGGATGTATCACATGTATTTTGGCATTCTGAGGTTTTAATAATGAATCATGAAATATTAGAATAAATTACTATTTTAATGTTTTTACTATTTACATACAGTTAGTTTAGGAAATATAGCTATCGAACTTTTTCAACTTTAAGTAAAATGTGTCTAATCATTTCGAAATGTTAAATTGTAATTTTTTTCAAGTATTTATGGTTGCTATGATAGCTGATTATTCATGATCATAAACTCATGTCTTGTTGGCCCATAACGACATTTCGTCAAACCAGTGGTTGCATCTACACTTGGTAACTTTCTTCAACTATTATTACAAACAAGTGTTATATGACATCTATTATAATTAACAGTTTTTAATGTGATTTTTCACTTCCCTTTTCAGATGAATGGGAAAAATTTGAGACCTGTTCGAAAACATTTGCGAGTTTTTCGAACATGTCTCAGACATGTACGAAAAATTTTCGAAAAATTTGCGAGAACAATTTTTTTATCGATTATGTTGTTGATAGGACAGTGATTACCATTTTCCCTAGAAGTAAAAGAAAATATTGTCGAAGAACATACTCAAAATTCAAGATTACGACAATATTTGAATACGTCAAATATTTATTGGAGATGGTATCCACCAAGCGAAAATAGGGAGAGCGGTTAGTTTGATCACACATTTATTTATAGTCTCTACGTGCCAATCACATATAAACAATTATTTATACTATTTACAAACCAAAACAAGGCTTCCAAATAGCCCATATTATAGCTTAACCCGCTTTTGCGGTCAGGAGAAATTACATCTAATACAAGAAAAAAACCCGCCTTACGCGGTCAAGATCCAAGAGCACTCTGAAATATTACCATAGACCCGTGCGCTCTCATTTACACGAGACAAGGCACCTCCTGGCGGGATCCGAGTAATTTATTTACAACAATATTGTCGCCTTCTCAAAAACAGGCAGCCAATGGAAGCCACGATGGTCTATCAGTAAGTTTTCAAAAAATCGTTTGCATCGAACCGTATCGGAATTGGTTTGTTTTTATTAATCGTCATGAGTCACTTGACAGCTGTCTCTTTCCATCATATGGTTTCAATTTTATTGTCGATTGGAGCAAGACATTTGTGTTTATTCTGAAAACTGAAAAAAAAAAAAAGGGAATTTAGAACAGTGATGAAACATTTATATTCAAAAAGTTAAACACCGATAGCGATCAAAACTTAGATAAAGTTCGTGAAATATCTACTTCTGTGTTTGCAACTGTTTGTAATTGGTTTTAGGAATTTAAATGTGGCCGTACATCCACAAAGTATGAACGTCGTTCTAGTGGAAGGTATTACTTGTCGTGAGGGCTCAATTATTTTTGTATAGTTTATTAAATTGCGATTGGCAACGCTAGTAGAATTCGGAGAAAGTAAACAGAACTTGAGAACATGACGATGCTGTGAATGCGTCCAATTCGAACTGCTATTTAGAACGATAATTTACCCCACCTTCTGATTAGAACCATTTGTCTTTTTGTTTGTGTCCGTCCAAGGCATTAATAAACTGTTGTAAAATATTGAAGCTCTCCAAATCCTTCGAATGAAAACCTTTTAGACAGAACATTAGAGAACATTACTTCCCGGAATGATTGACTGAACCCATGATATAGATATCGTATATCTAGTATCTACGATACATCGTAAAGTAAATTATAGATTATATCGTAGATACTAGATAAATGCGGCGTGCGATACACTAGAGAACTATTTCTCGCACGAATCAAAGTGTGAGAAATAGTTGAGACCTCTAGTACATCGCAAGGTATAGTGTGTTCAATTTTGTACGAAAAGTTGAGTGTGAAAAAATAATTGGCAAGATGGGTAGCGTGTTTGCTCTCAGTTTTAAATATACGCAATTGTGTGGTCAACTCTGAGGTTATTTTGTCGCAATCCTGACGAGTTTCTGTATCGTTACGTAGCTATAAACGAAATGTAGAAGCAGTATGACTCTTCAGAGATAATAGGAACAGTAAAAAATAGTGAGGGTTTGAAGGCGGAAGGGCTCTGAAGAAAGCAAAGATGGTGAAATCGCCAGTAAAGATGACCACTTTTTTTGGGTTGAATGCTGAATCATCTACAACTGGAGACAAACAATAAATGGATGGTATTATGCATCTTTATAGCACCTGTTTGACTGAGGAAATCAAGAATAGATGCTCTCATTTTTTTTTAAAAAAAGATCCTTTTCCATCAAGACAATACATGGGTGCACAACTGTTCAGTTTCGGTGGCCAAAATGTGGCTACGGTAGCCTAGTGGTCATGGTTTCGGATTCGTGGCCGGTGGTTTTTGTTCAGGCGCTGGTTCGATCTTTGACCGCTAAATTTGGCTTTGGGGCTGATGCACGTTAAATCTGTAGGGGCTCAAAGTCCTGTTGGCGTGGTGTGGAAGTTAGGAGAGGAGGTGCCAGTTAAGATGTTGTCCTCGCCACTTGACCGAGGATCAAAATTACGAGATCCGTTGCCAATAGCCCTCGTGTTTCATCTGGTGTGACGTTAATAAAAAACTAAAACTAACTAATCGATGGCCAAAATGATGGAGTTCGAATTTTTACAGCATCCATCGTATTCACTGGTTTTGCCCCTCAGTGATTTTTTTTAAAATTTCCAAACTTAAAAAAATGGTTTGGAGGATAACGGTTCACGTCGAACGCAGAGGTCCTCGCCCAGTCAGAGATGTCTATTTTGAGGATCTTCCGAATCTTATTTTTAGGGGGCTTGAAAAAATTGAAGAAATGCTTGGAAAAAAGTATAAATCTAAAGGAAGATAATGTTGAAAATTTAAAAAAAAAAATCCATCTCGAATAATTTATTTTTCTTTCTCTTTATAAGGACTGATTGAACGACCCTATTTTTCAAAAAAATTACACTCAATACAACAGGGAGAGAATGTGCATCAATTTCATCAAAATGTTGAAAAACAGAATTCTTCATAATTATCATTCAGAAAGTTCTGTACTTGTTTCGAATCATTACAATGATACGGGAGGATTGAGTAAGCGGCGGCTCTCTTCTTCAGAAAAAAAAAAACCCACCGAACAGGAATAAAAGTTTATAAATCTTTCCTATAAGGAACTCCATTTCATCTCGGTTCTAGAAAAGGAAAACAAACAAGAACGGTTGAATTTTTCCCGGAACCAAAAATCGGTAGTCTGCATTACCGTAGATTCTCATTGTTAACTAAATTACTTAATCACAGTTCTAAAACCAAAATATAGTAACTTTGATCAGGTAAATATACTATCCATTTTGTCCATCAGCCATTTTAACGTTGGAAGTTATTAAGTGTGACTTATTTTCTTTTAATATTTTTGGCCAATTTTGCAAAGCGATAAAGAGGGATGGTGGCTTTGTACGAACCAAGAAAAGCATTGTTTGCAGTCTTGGTTGCTTCTTATGTTTTCAATAAAACTTCACTAAAAATGAAAACAAAACATTTTCATTTTAGTTTGCAACTCTCTTGGAAAAGAATCTTTTAACCTCCAGCAACACAACATCTCATATATATCCCGAAGTCAATCTGATTTTCTACAGCACTCGTAGTACAATACCAAATAAAATTCCTCTGTGAGGTACAACCGCGGCTTGCCTTTTGTGTAAGCCATATTTGATGAGAATTCTTTCAAAAGATTTTCTTCCAAAACACAGTAACAAAAATTGTCGGTGCTTTTATATAGGTATTGTATTTTTGTACATTTTGTTTTCCTCATTCTACTCCATATTTCTAGATTTCATTTGATAAATGGATTTTTCTATGTGCCATCGTTAAATAACAATAGTCAAGATTAAATATCAGTATTTTTAAAGAAATGTTTTCGTGCTAAATTTGATTTTCAGAATAACGGGGCAAGTGTTTAGAAAAGATGATAGGAGACAAATTATTATTTCCTGGAGTTTCGGTAGTATCAAAAACCTCTGATGGAATTAAAAATATATTCTCGCTGCTTGTTTCTTTACGTGGTAAAAGGACTCTAATTTTCCACCCTTTTTGCGAACGAGTTTTTTCTAATTCCTACCATATAAATTACAGATACACATTGTATGGCCCTGCATAGCTAGATTTTGGCTCTTCTGCTAATAAACTCTGCATTCACTTCACTTCACTTTGTGGAGGAGGTCACTTAACTGATTCCGAATCAGAAGATACCTAAATCTTACACAAGAATGGACATTACACATTCTAACAAGCACAACAATTTACTAAAAATATTTAAAAGAAATTTAAATAGAAGAAAACATTATTTGATAACTTGATCAGCTAACAAAATAATAAAGAAGATAAAAATCCGAAATGGATGACAGAACCGGGTAACTTTATTTTTGATTCTTCTCTCTGATACATTGTTTTTCAGTTCTACCTTACATTGAGGTAGCAAAAAGACTTCAAACCAATTCACTTCAACATATTTGTTTAGCTAAATATGCCGGTTCATTCTCATAGAGGTAAAGTAACGGCAAACTTGAATTTTTAGCGATAACAAGTTGGCACAAATCCATCACAATAGTTTGTTCACATTTTTAAACAATGTTATATTTTTAAATAGCATTTAAGATTTTGCCAATTTGACAATGTTTAAACATTCGTTTCTAAATCTGTGTCTTTATTTAATAAGTTTTTTTAATTTGAGCTTAAGAGGGAAAAACAATTTGCGGATTTATCGACAAACGTTTGGCGCAGCATAGCCTCAGTTTTAGCTCTTGCGCCATAAATATACAATCACTCAGTCACTCACTCTACCCCATTAAAGAGACAAATTTGGTGGTTCCAACGTGTAGACAAATATATTTTTGGATGGCTACACAGACCAGTAAATCATTCAAAGAGGCACATTTAATTTTTATTTTGTACTGGGACAACATCCTTAATCAAATTATTCGTCCTCACAGAGGTGCAGCGGGTGACTTCTTCATCCCACAAGACAGTGATGCTAGACACAGCTCAATTGGTTAAGCATTACCTAAGTGAGGAAAATATTGTGCGTGAGAGTAAGCTTCAGGTAATTAGAATATTGTGAGTGTTAGAAAAATATAATTATAATATCTGGTTACTGTTGGCGATGAGTTACGATGTTACAATGCTATTATTATCTACAGAGCCACCTACATAGAATTGGACTCACGAATACAGATGTTTGTCCTTTTTGTGACTATGGTATGATCACGACTGGGGAACACCTCAGCTTTTGCCCTGATGTCCTCAATGTTTTTAACTCTTTTAACTCTTCATTTTTGTGTGTTACTGGCAACGTTTTAGCTGGCTACTTTTATCGTTCTTCACTGTATTGGGCTGATTGTCGACTCATGACCGAAAGGTTGGAGACGGGCATAGAATTAAAAATGTTTTGCGCAATTCTCTTACGTAGGATAAGGTTAGCTGTCTAGACTGAAACGGGTGTAGACTTTCCGGAAAAAAGGGTTCTGGGAGAAAGTCTTGTTTTCAGGGCGATGCACGACGTTTTATTTAAAAGCCTTTCGGGGAGAAGGTGTTATGTAGACAGTTCTGATAATAGAGCAACGTATCGCACCCATATTGGAAAACCTTCCAGATGAAGGTGTGTAAAACAATCACACATTGAAAGTTTTGTCTTCCTTTGTACGTAAATTTATATTTATTTTAAACAAATATTGGTGTCTTTGGTGTATTTATTGAAGAAGGGGAAATATTGTAGTTAGAAATTTTGCAATCACACCTTTTCTAATATTTGTTTGATTTTCCAAACATGTAAAACAAAACTCTAAGAATTCGTTTTCTGTTAACATTTTTAATTCAATAGCAGACGAGATTCCACCTAGAAGTTACCTGGTTTACATACATTGCCTGTCTATGAACTAGCCGATATTTTTCAATTTTTTTTTCAATTTGAAAATAAGAAATCCATCGTTCTTTACGTCTGTAACACGCCTTTTAAAATTTTATGAAAAATACAAATACTCTTATAGAGTTTTGGATGTTTTTGAGGAATAAAGTTTTCAGAGAAGACGGAAAATAACATGATACCGGCGTGTATTTTCTGTATATCATGTGTGGAGATAAAAAAGGCCGAAAAATGTTTTTTTATGCTCTTTTCGATGTTTACTTTCAGAGGAAACAGCTTGAATAAAGACGGCAGAATACAGAATTCAAAGAATGTGAAATATTTGCGCTTTAAAATTTTTTGAAACCCGAAACATTTTCTATTATTTCGATTCAAAAAAATTCCTTAAAGGAAGTATTATTTCTAAAATAAATAATATTTATATTTATAAGTTAATTTTTACCAATGTAGAACAGCTTAGTTCTGTATGCTTAATATTTTGTGTGAATCGAGGCTTATTAAAATTACCGTTTTGATTATAATTTTAATTTCTGAAACAACTTCCTAGTTTATTTGTGATTTAAAATATTTAGTTGTTCAGATAAATATAAATTTCAGATTATTTCTTCATGTAAGGATTCAACATAAAAAATAATTTAATTTCCAATTTTTTCCACTATCTATCTCTTAGTAAAGAGATCGTCTT
>BMAW01080513.1:0-19651 GCA_019974015.1 Nephila pilipes
TTGACATCCAAATACATCGTGTTATTATTACTTATCTTTTATTACGCAAAATTATTGCTTATCTTTGAACCACCAAAAATTATTAAATATATCATCTTTAATTAAAATTTAAAAATTAATAAACATTCTATTAAACGAGTCAAACGATTTTGAAAATAAATAGAATATATATATATATATATATATAAACTCTTTCCATTTATTTTCAAAACGTTTGGCGAGAATTAATTGAATTTCTTTCAAAATGAAGATGTATTGCAGACCGTTTCAGGAATATTTATTTGTGATTTTCAATGCATAATATTAAACAAGAGCACAAATACGATTAAATTAAATTAATTCTTTGGTTATGAAACGATATTATTCTATGATGAGTAACGTAATTACACAATTAATGTGTGCTAAAGGATTATTGCACATAACACATACATAAGAAATATTCAAATAAATTAATCAATAAAAACATTTAAAGTATTATCGAGAAAAGAATCATCCGTAAGAGAGAAAAGGGAAAAGTAAAACTTACAACAAATCAGAAAACATGAGCTAAGCATACATGAATATATCAAATAAAAAAAATTCTCTTGAACGTAGGTAATTTGCATCTCAGTGCATTTAAGAGCCTGTTTTAAAGGTATTCTTTTTATATATAAATAAGGAAAAATGATAATCTTAGCAATAAATTAATTCATTTTCCCATTCTTTTTTTTACTATAATTGCTATCATTATTTATTAGTATTTCTTATTTCGGTCCACATTATTTTATAATGTCACGTTAGATAGTTTTTTATTACAAATTAAATAGTTTAACAAATTTTTTTGTTCTTATTATAATTAAACAGTTATAAAGCTTATTTTTACTGTTTATAAATAACAACAATGAGATAATTTTGCTGTAAATTTATATAATATTTATGTTTAAAATGAAATCATAGTTAAAACTTTTAAGCAGTTTTTTTATCTTATATACAAAATAATTTGGTTTTTTACCCTTATCCAATAATGGATACGAGATTTAAAAATATGTCCATGTTTTTACCATATATATTTGCAATAATAAGATAATTCAATTCAATTTATAAAACGTTAAATGTTTCGTTTTAAAGGAGCACTGATCATTTATTTGACATGATCGTCTTGAAAATTAATTCGACCTTTATATATTAAATTCAAATGAGCCTCAAAACTCTCCCATAGAGTGACATACAAATCTAGAAACTGAGGATAGTTTCATGTGTCATTTCCCTTATTTCACTGTGCCTCAAAGTTATGAATTTAATCATGGGTCTTTTTGAATAACAATTTAAATAGCATGACTTTTTGGGAGATAAATTTTAAAAAGGAAGGGAGCTGAAAGAAAAAGATATTATTATTATATAATAATACATTTTTACAAAATTTATTTCGATTCGTATTAACCCTTTAGCCGAAAACATCTTCAATATAAAAGTTTTATTTGAATAAAAGCATTTTTATCGTAAATCAATAATATGAATTTTGATGAACAATAATATTATATTCTACAATGAACATTGTGTGCAACTCTGTGTGCCCTACCCCTTCCCAGCACGAAAACAATTAATCTATTCTATTATTTGCTCGATAATTCCTAAAAAGGTTTTGTGTGTACCTCGAAACTTGATATAATGTTGTGCCCAGACTTACAATCCTCTCGTTTTTTATTTAAGCTGTGAAAGAACTTTTTTGTAATAATGCATTTTAACGTATAATTAATATGTAACATAATATACTTTATTAACTTTATATTCATAAAATGATAATTGAATCTTTCCACAGAATGATCAAACAGAATACAGGAACGTTTTTAAAAGCAGCTGTCGTGATAATATGCCTGATTGGATTTCTGCTTCAGACTTTTCAATTTTTGTTTCTGTACTGGACTTACCCAACGGTTGTGGATATTCAAGTATCCGTACCCTCAGAAATAGAAATGCCTGCAATTAGTGTTTGCAATGGTGATGGGTGAGAAATATTATTTGATAAATTTTGTTTTTTTATTAAATTTGTATATATTACTATAACACCGTTTTACAGATTCTAGATACTCTCTAAACTAGTAGCTTTGAAACTATGGGCTCCAGCTTCATAGATGCGAAATATCAACTTAAACATGAACTATAACAAGAGTTTTTACGACAAAACCTCTCTTGAAAGTAAATTTTCAATACATTTCATGGATTTCTATACACTCGTAACGCGGATACACAAGTTCGAAAACAAGCGACAAAAAAAAACTAATTACTAATTGTTTGGTAACAAAGAAAGCAATCTTCTGAAGATTAAAAATAATTTTATTAAATTACGTTTGCTTAATATTTTTAATAGTTTGAATATAGTTTCAATCTTTTATTATGTATTTTGCGTAATATTTCATAATATTTATCATAAAGTAAAATTTAATAAATAACTCATAATAACACTCGCATGCGCGTATTTATTGGTTGTATGTGTATACAGACTTATGTCACAGTACTAGTTTTACCCGAGATGTAAATAACTATCAATCGTCTTGCAAGTTGATGTAAATCACCAAATAGTGAAAACTTATTAAAAGGAAAATATAAGGACTTATTGAAAAGATAGACTCCTTGAAATTTCGTGTCTATTGGTAGTTTTATAACATTAGTCCAATATGGACTTTAACCAGTCTATTAGAAATTTTAAAAATAACCCTACTTTAAAAAATTAAATAAAATTACTAATAACTGTACGTAAACAAATCATATTTCGATATTATATAATAAAATTTTTAATTGAGATCAAAGGGTGAATTAAACTTTAAGTTCGTGCCCATAGGCACATAAATTTTAAGGTACATTGAAGTACAATGCTCTGAGAAAAATATGCACGAATTCTTTTCTTAACTTAATAACTAAATATAATGTTAAAAGTATATATTTGGAAACTACCGGAATAAAATTGTTAGGATTTGTTGCAGCATTAAAAATTCAAAATAAGTTGTAACATTAGCTGAAATACGGAAAATCTTTATTTTAAAATTAAACATATTCTAAGAGATTCTTTTCGAGTAATGAAATGAAACACACAAAATGTTAAGCATTTTTTAATTGATACAGTGTTGTGACATTGGGCTATTCGCGGTTTCTCTTCACTAACCTTGGGGACTTATAATTAAGATTGATTGCTTTTGCTAAACAACCTTTGCACAACCAAAAAAAAAAATGAAACGTGATTATGTAAACCAAGTAGAAATGAAGTGAAGCAGGAAAGTTAGGAAATATATAAACTCAGACTGAGAGTCGCGATAGAGAGGTTGAAGTAGAGGTTGAGTGGTTCGAGAAGTTGAGGTTGAGTGATTCCAGTGTTCAGCAATTGTTCCAGAGTCGAAGTTGAAGTCTGAACCGAGTATTGTTACAAGTTATCAGCTGGTTAATGTATGTTTGAATTCAAGATATTCTTAGTGGTAAGAGTCAGTTAGATTATTACTGGTAGATTGAGTTAAAATATTAAAGACCTTGTCCGGGAGAGCATTTATAATTGTCGTTATATTGGTAACCAAATAATAAATATTGTGATTATTGTACTAACGTCCCTTTAATCAACTTATTGGCTTTTAGTGTTAAAACATTGAGTTTAGCTATGGCACAAGAAGCAAACAGGAATGGGCTGCCGTCACAGTGTTACGTAATGCTATTCACGATTTTCTCTTCGCTGCCTCAGTAGGTTTATGGGTATTGAATTGCAAAAATTACAATTTCTTCCCAACCAAAATGAAACGTGGTTGGTAAATTAGATGATGATAGGAAATGCAGTGAATTGAATCGTAGATAGTGATTTATAAATTAAATAAAATTGAATGGAAAGTGAAGAGAGAGGGCAAAATAACAGATGATAATATAATGAAGGCTACGTTAATAAGAAGAGTGTTAGCGTGAATTGCACGGAAGTATTCTATCGTGTAAAGAGATATGTTGAGATTAAGATTCAACGGTGTCGTAGCAATTGTACGTAATACTCGGGTCTTAATCTGGTTAGAACATTCTTTGACAGATTATAGAAGTCATTTTTACTCGGGGAAAGGATATTAACTGTGGAAAGTATCCCCCTTATTTGAGGAATGAAGATATTTTGCATATAACTGACTATTTTAATTAATTAGCCTATACTTGAATATATGTAAATTTAAATCTTCTGATTAACTTTAAGATAATAAAAGAAACGGGTAATAGAATACAGTCACAACGGTAAATAAATTGGTCAGTAAACAGAAATTCAGAAAATGAAAAAAATCATGGTTATTTAATAAGATTTTTCACAAAATAGTGAATCTAGTTTTTTGTCATAAGGTTTTCAAAACATCCGGAGTATTTTCTTCTTCTTTTGTCTTCTTACTTAACAAGATTATTGATTAAAATGTCACTTTATTAAGTTATAAGATTTTATAAATATGTATTGTTGCTCAAAACTAAGAGAATTTTCATTTTTGGTTGATTTTTTTCAGCAGTATTGGACATTTTAAGGAAATTAGGTATATATGTACATACATAGGTTGATATGATTCTAAAAACAGACCATACAACAGTTATGGTACATGTGTATGTGTATGAACGGCTCACAGCGCTGAAAAGTCTGATAGAGAAATTATGAGATGGAACGAGCAATGGATAAAACAAAGTCTGGTTTCTTTCTTTAGTTGTACAGATTTCATAACTTGAATTTATGCTGGGAAATTACAATGTTTATAAATCCATGCGGCAGTCGTTCCATTCCCGAAGCAACGCTGTTCCTCTTAGGTCCTGGTTCTAAGAAAAAGAAGATGAGTAACAATATATTTTCCTAAGAGCATCCCAAATACACCCTACGAAGATCTGGCTGACCAGTACATCCGGTTAAGTACACTCCGGTACCAGTACACTCCTCAGAAGTCTGTATGAACTAGTATTACCATCCATAAAATTGAAATAAGGGACAATTACACACTCGAAAAGGGGATCATAGGGCCCCATAATTTCAACTCGCAGTACAGACCTTCTCTCACAGACAGGGAAGTCTGTACGCAATCCTAACATAATCCAGGCCCATATCATCAAACATCCACTACCAAACAGGTCTTCTTTTCAGATATTCGAGGGTATGCAGCGTTTTCACACCTTTATTGTGACTTATTCCACAAAGTTTAGTCGAAGGCTAGATCAATTCCACGAGACCAAAACTCTTCAAGAAAACATACACGAGATGAGCATAATTAATTATGTAACTAATTTCAAGTCCTATTTAATCTAACAGATGCAATTACAATCGGTGTAGGTCAGAAAGGCAGAAAGCCTTCCCAATTCTTTCTTGTCAAAATTAAGTCAAAGTAGGCACAGTAATTTATCTAACTAGAAAATCTATCAGTGGTGGTTTGGACGCCTTTAACGTCCTTAACAGTAAAAACATCACAAGTGCATGGCCCTATTATACCATGAGTAAGTTAGGGGGGAGGTTCATTAATCAAAAGCCTTCTCTAAGGATATTATAGCTTTCCCTTATCCATATGTCTCATAATTCAATATGTCAATAAGTAAATCAAAAGCGTTTTTTTGTATTTTCAGATACATTAGAAAAGATTCCTTTACAAAAAGGTATAATACAAAAATTACTGACAAAGTCTTGATCTTCGCTTACTTCTCGAGATTTTAGGGTTTTTTTTTTAATCAGTTACATGAATAAGATGATCCCGATCATATTTTGAACTATAAAAACAAGGTCAGATCAGCTTCGAAAATGTCGGTCTAAATGAACAAATTACATTCCTAAAAGTTTGGGTTTTGATTAAATCAGCTTACTCGTATTAAAAGTCTAGGACTAGTAAATAATTTTTGAAAATATCTATTTTTTTTTCTAATAGTTCAATACATATAGATCATATCATTTTCCAGGATACGGCCTGATGTCATCTGTGATTTAAAGCGTTCATTCTGTTGTCGAAAAGAAATGTTCGATTTAAATGTCTCATGTAAAGCTGAACCAGAATTTTTCATTAATGGAGGACCACCAAGAGAAAATACAGTAAGTATTTTATAACATGAAATTGAACTATGATAAAACATATATATATGTACGTTTAGAATTTTAAAATACATTTAAGAGATAAGAAGGACACTTAAGCTGTAATTGTACTAGCCGAGTGAGTATTGTCAAGACCTTGCGGTCGGCGTTGTTTCGATCGAATTGTAGGTGCCAGTCCTGACTCCAATAAAACCCCACCGTATAATAGGATAGAGGCACGTTTCATCTGTCGGAGCTCAAAATGTTCGCGTCATCATTGTGGGGAAGATAATTACAGGGTATAGTTCCAGCTCAGATGTTGTCCTCGTCACTTGCCTGAAGTTCAGTATTACGAGGTCGTCACCCAAACCCCTTGTGTTCCTTGCAAATGTGTCGTTAACAAGTAATGAACCCTCACCCCTCCACGACAGAAATTTTTAGACTTATTTGTATCTAGCACTCAATAGGTTCCATTATTCCACGTTATAATCACCATGTAAAAGCTACATTTTTTGGATAAGAATAAAAATTAATACTTACTGGCCATAAAAATGAGATATCATCACTAAGGACTGCAATATCAGTAAACTAATTTAAGTATAAATTACAAATTATAACCTCATATTGTAGCTAGTAGATTTATGTTGCTTTTACTGGTAAATTGTTGAAAAATATTTCAGTACTTAAATGAAATGCAGTTTTTTGTCTGTATTTTCTGAGTAAAGATTTTATTAATTTCAATAAAACAACTAAAGCAGAAATATAAAAAATACACATATATGTGTACTAAATATAATATACATACTGCGATAAGTCCGGTAGAAACAAAAATAACACATGTTGATTTCCGAAAGAGCTCTGAAAGTTAGGTGTGCATAATTTCTTCGAAATCTTTAATTACGTTATCCGAGAAAGGTTTACTTAACCTATTGATAAAAATGTTTTTAAAAAAGAAATTCAGTATAATAATCCACATCTAATAAAAAATATATATAAAAATAAAGACGTTAAAATCAACTGGTGTATTTTCAACAGAACAATTTAAGAGGGACATATTTTCCAATATTATGCAATTTCTTAATAATTATAAAATGTGAAATCTGAAAATGTAGAATCTGAAATGTGGAATCTGAAAAAACAAGTTTTTGTATGACGAGACAATTTTGTCCAAAAATTAGATCACAATTAAGATGACCAAAGTGTAGATCAATTATTTTTCTTAAGTTATATTTATTAAAAAGATGCTGACTAATGAATATTGTGTTTAATTTTAAATTTTATTAGCCATCAAAAGAGCTAGTTCTTTAGTCAAAATGGTCACCCGAGCCATTTTCAAAATTTTATCGTAAAACGTTTTACGTAAATATATAGTGCCTGCTTTCCCGGAAATGAGCTTAATTGTCAGAAAAAATGTGTCTGAACTGAATACATATACATACATACAAACAAACAGACATACACACACACACACACACATATATATATATATATATAATATAATATAATTTGGGTGTTTTCATGAACCACCGGGCTTTGTAAATCCCACGTAGTATGGAATTTTGTTTATTTTCTAGAATTTGGATGTTCGTTTTGGCGGCATACGCTCACACGGAGCACGCATAGCTAATAACAGGCAGTAAAACGGGAGTATAGAGAAGCATCTTGTTTTCTGAAGACATTTTAGAATTCTGGCAGATTAGGGGGAAGAGCTTACGAGTTAAGTTCCAGAATTTGCTTGGGTTTCGATCCCATGTGCTTGGGTTTCGATGTGCTATTGGACCAGACTTCGTTTCTATGGATGACAATGCAAGACCACATAGGACTGCTGATGTTCAGCAGCTACTGGAAAGTGAAAATATTACTCGAATAGATTGTCCAGCGTTTGACCTTGATTTAAATCCCATATAACATGTGTGGGTGGCTGCTTGAGGTGCTGATTGACGAATGGGTGCTTTTACTGCAAGAACTGTTTGACAATCTGGTGCTGAGTATGGAGAGACGATGCGAAGCAACCATTGAATTGAGGTGAGGCATATCCATTACTAAGGAACATCTGCTTGTTGTTCATCCTCTTGGACAGACAGTCATGTGTAATGATACTATGGGTTCAATAAAGCCTTTTATTTTTCTTGTTTGATTCCATATTACATGCATTCTATTCATTTTTTGGAAACTATGTTGGTGTTTCTTTGAAAGATATATCTCTATTTGGTTTCTTCTTCTGAAAATTAGATAGAATTATAATATTAACACTAGATATAATATGTTTTAAAATAGGTTGAATTTCAGTTACTGACAGTGCAGTTTCGAAAAAGTTTTTGCTTTAAAATTATCAGGAATGTCTATTTCCAAACTGTCGATTGAGAAACTAAGTTTCATCATAAAAAATATTTGAATACAAATGGATATAAGATTTTCTAATGTATTCAAACCACTGAATAAATGTTGCATGATACATAATAACTTAGATTGCAATTTAATTTTAAATGTCCTTTAATTCATATTAATTTTTATTGTAACATTGTTACTTTACATTTAAACCCTACACCTTTCAAAATTTATTTTGTAATCCTACTGTTAACCCTAACCAAGTATAAAATAAGGGTAGCAAATTAAATCAGGTACTGTCGTATTGATTGGAGGTATTAAAGAGAAGAAAAAGGCTGTATTAGGCATTTCTTGTTAAAAATTATTAATTTTCCAATAGGCTATTGTTTTAGTCAACTACAATTAGGTCGTCTGTGCGTGACGTAGAGTTCCACAGACGCCTAGAGAGCGGGGCGCTCTTTTAGTCCAAATCTGGTGGTCTGCGAAGTTCCTTTGGCAAGACGAAAACTTAAACATGCTGTAGAATGAGTTCTGAGAGAAAGAATTTCTATTAGATGAAATGTGGAGGTTGAGTGCTCTCATTGGTTGTCGAAGATGGTTGCTAAAAGATGGTGGCATTGCTCGCTGTGAAATTTAAAGAGTTGTTTTATGAGAGGCTGTCTTCTGCTTTATGTGAGCTAATTACTGTCGAATGATGGTTCCTTGGGTTGCAATTGGTTATTGTTTATGCGATGGTTAGGAAGTATAAGGTGGAAGGAGCATATCCGGTGTGGGGGGAAAGTTGCGAATGGGATTTAAAAATGGACAGAAAAGTCTGAATTTAAATGATGATAATCTTAAGAAAATTAATTGAAATAAAAATTTGTTTTTAGGCAGGTTCATAGAAATTACAGAGAATTTTTTTGGGTTTTTTAATATTATGGGAGAGAGGATAAGTTTCTAGATTTTTAATCTTGAAGTTGTTGATGTTTAAAATTGAATTAAAGAAATTTTTGCAATTTTTTGAAAGTGTTTTCTTAGTGTTGTCGCCAGAGCATCTTTTAAATTTTTATCATAAAAAGTTTTTACTTTTAAGCTTTATTCTTGCTTTCACCAATATTGAATTTAATTTTCAAATATTTGTCAGAATAAGTTTTCCGTAATTTTTTTTTAGATTTAAAATAAAATAAATATAAAAATTTATTTATTTTTCAAAACAATAATTACATTTATTTTAATATAAATTCATTTTAATAATTTATCTTTTGCATTAATTTTAATATATGAAAAGGATATTACTGTCCACTTCTAAAATGCGGAGGAAATCACCGCACCGACAAATTCGAGATCGAAGAAAAGCTAGAAAATCCGCAGTGCATTAACTGCAAATCAAATCACATGACATACTGGCAGGATTGCCCACTATTTCCCCAGAGGAAACCCAAGAAAGGTGATCCAACGCAAAAAGTCATCGAGAGAAACATAACAGAATCAAGACAGGTTACAACGAACCTTTTATTTGCGAAAGTTTGTAGTAATCAAATCCTTCAAGAGATGGCACCACTCGTAGCCCATAAACCAGCAGAAGCATCTAAACAGTTTGAACCGGCAAAAACCCCCACTACCTCATCTAGCAATATAAGTAACAATAGCCCAAGTAATTTTAACTTCCTTACGACAACAGATGAACTACAACATCTATTTAACAAATTTCCTAAGTTATTTGAAGTCCTGATTAAAATTCACTCTCCTCGGACTCAAACTGATTATCAAAATATCTACTGCCGCTAACATATCAATATTTTTAAATCTTCATCTTAAATATTTTATAAAATATCATAAAACCAACACCACTACTATAATTAACCTAGATTTGACTAAGTATATAAACTAACTCTTCTGATAGAAAAATCTTAACTCTAATGCATTTCTTTAAAAAATAGTTTACTATTGCTCATTTAAATATAATATTTTTCATATTTTTAATTCTAACTCCTGGGCAAGTGAAAAACTATAGTTCTGCTACAACCTAATACAATAGTAAATTCTGGGGATTAAAGCCCATGAGGGTTATGCACCCCAACAACAAAGATTCCGCATATATACTGTTCACTTGAATATTTTATAGTTTGCTTTAATTCTGAAGCTTATTGGAATAATTTAATAATTCTTTTTTAAGAAAAATTAGCATTTGTTGTTCGAAACATATTGCCTCAAGCAATTTTCATTATTATAATTGTTTCCATCGAGAAAATTATTCTCACATATAAGTGTTAATTATAATCTGTTATAAAAATATTGAATTTCTTTGAAAATTACTTATGCTCAGAATACAATTTTATTTTCATATACTTTCATTACAGGATACAAGAATTTTAAAAAAATGTTCCTTTATTACGCATTTTCATTTCACATTCACAGTTTTAAAAGTTTCTCTTAATTTACTCGTGTTTTTTTTTTTTTTTTTTTTTTTACCAAAACTCTCAAAAATATCAAGCTTTTAAAATTCAGCTTGTAATGAAGGCAAGTAATTTCGAGTTAATCATGTAATTATTCTTTTAGTAATTATGTTGAACATCTCTAATTGTAAATCTTCTGTTAATTTTTTAACCTATTAATTGGGTGATTTTAAATTTGATTTAATCAAAATTCCTCACATAAATGGAATAAGGTTGACACTTTATATTTAACTGACTTTACTGTTACTATATGATATTAAGAGAGCGTTTGAAGAATTAGTTGAAAGTTCAGATGTTGTCCTCATCATCCGATCATGATCGAAATTTGTAGAATTTGTGTTCATCAATGAACTATATGAATAAATGCAGCTCTACTGTACGATTGGTTAAAGAATAAAGATTTTTACTTATACTCCAAAACTTTACTGTGTTATTTTATTTGAAGCCAAAATATAACATAAAATAGATAATATTCCCTTACTTATACAGATTTAATTTTCATTTCAGTTGCTTAGAAACAATCTGAGACTAATTGTTCTTCATTCGCCTGATAATCATATAGCTTAACACTGCTTACTCAATGTCATTGATCAAATTTCTGTAAGATCTAAAATCAATTTTTAAGCCATTTGAATAGATATAAGAACTTTGCAATTTAATATATCACGCATCATTCGCAATATGATTCTGCTCTTCACATTTAACTTATTATTTTTTTCTTGAAAAACAAATTTACATACACTTCAATTACGTTCACACACTTTTCACGCAAATATACTCGGGCTGCTTAAAATATAGTGAAACCCCCAAAATGGGAGACTACATTATCAAAATTAAATAGATAATCCTACATACATCAACCGTAAAGGTGTTCACATTGACTCAAGGCAGGGATTCTCCAGTTTACATAAGCTTTAGCCCTAAAAGGAAAAGCAACAACCTAGAAATCAGCCCAAAATACCAAAAACTTTCAAACTGTTAGCAAAACTCTTTCTTTTACATTACCAAAGGTCCATAAAGTACGAGGCATTGCCATTATAACAGATGGTGCCTCGCGAATGGAGGTCAAACCAAGCACAATTCTGAGAATAAGAACAACCAAAATTAAATTCAAATAAAACTATCCAACTATCCCCCAATGCAACATGTTCACAACCATAGAACAACTTCGCAGTCATTTCAATATTTATCCTAACCTCCTTAAAGTAATATAAAGGATGTCGCAGAACAACGACGCTTTTGAAAAGTTTGAAACGAAGCCTGTATTCATGCTCCAATTTCGGATAATGGATTACAACTACTTCAGTCTTGGAATTGCATCCTGGAACGGAAATGGAGTGATGCCGCTGGCAAATGAACTACGGGATTTCATATAAAAACATCTTCCTGATATTATTAAAAAACAAGAAACACACCAGACACTAAGCTAAAATTACCAGCTATACCACTTATAGAAACGACAGAATTATTCAAATTCACACTTGCCTTCTGTTTTAAAACTCTATTCCATACCATTGCTTTCCTACACCTTCTCTCGGAGCAAATGAAGAAACTGTTGTTATCTTGACACCACCAAACGAATACCCACTTCTATTAGCCCTTATATACCTCATACTTCTAGTATTAAGGACCTAGAAACAATTGCTCAACTTGGAGATATTTCTATTATTTGAAGAAATTTTAACACCCATCACGCTATCTGGGGTATAATTTTAACAATACAAGCGGTATTGCCCTTATAAACATAAACGATCAACCGTCATTGATATCAAGGCCCCGCCCATATTTACTCGTTAGGTCATAACTTCACTTATATCCTTTACCCTGCCCTCTCACAAAATTTTACATTAGCTGACAGAAATTTTCTCTCTGCATGAACTTCTCTAAGACCACCATTCACTCATTATTAACATAAAAAAACCTCTATACAAATATCTTTAAGGGAAAGAAACATTTCCAGAAATTGGGAGATTTTCCAAAATTTTTTAAATAGAAATACTACACTCACATTTCTCCTATACGTCACCGTAGTTGAAATCGACGAGTATGTCTCCAATCTAAATAAAAATTTATTAATGCTTAATCAGTTCCCTCCAAATCAGTGATATTGACAAATTCAACTGCATCAGCGAGGAACCCAGAAAACCTTCTACCAAGCCACGGAGACTTGGCAATATTCTGAGGATTCCGCTGATAAAAATATCCTCAACAACAAACAAAGCCACATTAAAAGGAACGTTTTGCCTTAAACCAAAAACCCTAAGAAGTTATTTTTCTAAAGCTAGCTGCCGAGGACAGCTTTCTTTGGAAGATGACCAGAATCCTGCGCTATGAAAGATCTGTTTCCAATCTGAAATGTTCCGCAAGAGTATCTCTTCAGAATTCTGAAAAAGCAAATGTTTTAACGTATTCTCCAGGGAAAAAAATTTCTATAAAATAAAATCACGAATCCGAATTCTGATAAAAGTATTGAAGATTTTGTACCAAAATATTTTGAAAAAAGAAAATAGTTTTCTTAACGATCCACCCATTCTCCTTACTAAACCTTCTGAGATTTTACAATACATACTGAAAAGGAAAATTTAAAAGGCTTCAGAAAACGAAGGAATAATAAATAAATGAACAAACAAATAGCACTAAGAATTATTTTTAATATCATCAACGTCATTTACATTATTCTTAAAATTTGTTATTTCCCCAGTTTTTTTTTTTTTTTTTTTTTTTTTTAAGAAAAACATCTTTTATTCTTATTAATAAGCTAAGCAAAGATCCTACTCTACATAGTTACCGACCCATTTCCTTACTTCCTATTCTCAGCATAAACATAATAATCACCTTAACGATAATGATATTCTAATTCCTGAACACATGGTTTTGAAGAAAAACTGTCCACCATACATCAGCTTCTTCATGTTGTTGAACCCATAAAGTCCTGGTCTAATAATAGAAAATAAATAGGAGCAATTTTTCTGGATATTCAAAACACATTTGATAGAGTTTGGCAGCAGCGATTGATCTACAAACTTATCCAAATCAATACACCCCCTTCAAATAATTAAACTTTCTAAATTATTCTTTCAATACAGAATTTTCTATATAAGAGTAAATGATGATTATTCATTAATTAAAAATATTAATTATATGATCTTACAGGGATCGAACCTCGGACCAACCCTTTTCAGTTAATTTGTGAAGGATATCTCAAAGCCTGTTAACGCCATCTCTTACATGATGCAGATGATACTCTGATTCTGTTACAGCTCTCAAATTTGGCTCTAATTGCATTTAAATTTAATAATCAAATCTCTAAACTAAAAAAATGGTTTTGGAAGTCGGAAATCGAAATTAATGCCAATATAACAGAAACAGTCATTTTCTCAAACAATACCAAAATAATGAATCCAGATATCTTTATTCAAAATCAAAACATCTGCTCTGAGCACACCAAGTTGTATTAGTGTGATACTAGATTAAAAAAGTTTTTCTTCTCCCAACATAAAACATATGTTAAAAAGAAATTCTAAGCTAGCGACAGTCCTATTTACCCTTTAATTACTCAGGATTCAAAAATGACTTGGAAAAAAAAACTTAATGCTTATCTGCACTCTGATTCGTAGACCTTATTCTAACTTATATATGTCCAGTTTTGACACACTGGACAGACATAAGTTAGCAGCAAATCCCCATACCAATAAACTAGAAAGATCCCAAAATCACATCATTAGACCAATAAGAAATTTTGTGATCTTTTTAAGGCAATTAATATCCCATCTATCAAAAACACCATGTAAAAAAGGCATTTAAATTCTCTGAGAACATCACAAATTTCAGCAATAGATTCTTACAAGGAACTCCAAATTATAATCTTGATCCAAATAATTAAAAGACCTCAAAATATCTTTTTTAATATCTTATTTTTAGCTTCTCTTTAAAATCTTCCCCAATTCCATCAGCAGTTTCCACAATATCTTCTTCACTAGAGAAAGACTATTCCACCAATCCAAAAGTTAGTTCTCGTATTCGCCTTCGACTAGATTTTTCCCTCTCTAATTCTTTCCCCGAACCACTAACAGTATACGTTGCTATCTCATTGTCTGGGAATATAAATTTTAACACACAATTTTCTGCCTAGTTGTCAATGGAGTGCTATTACACTTAACTTAATACATGATTAACTTTCTTTAACTAAATGTTTTTAATTATCTTTTTTTCCTTTTAAATTGTATTACAAATTCTTATTTTAACATCATAAAATATGGAACTCTAGACAAGGTTAAGCCAAAGCAATGTTAAAAAATCTAAAAGACTCGGAGATTAAAAGCTGCAAAACCTACGTGCTCCTAGAAATCCATCAACCTTATATTTCTAAATAAAATGAGGGTAAAATGACATTTCTTAAACATGAATAAAAAGTCGCAGACGAAATTAAAGACGAGTTAAACAAAAACATCTATACAAGTATAATATTATATGCTTTAAATACTTATGCTTGATGTAATAAATATTTTCATGTTGCATAGATACATTGTTTTGTAAACAAAAAGTATTCAATATGACTTGTTTAGTTTCTTCAGTACTTGGGAAAACGAATAAATACTCTTCCATAATTTGATCATCATCATGATCAGTATGAACTTTAATCTTATAAGTACATGCAAACACATTGTAGATTATATAAATATTATACGTATCACTTTAAATTTTTTTTTCTTCATAGACACATAATTGTTCCTTTTACTGTTCATTTTCATCTTTATTATCACCATCAGATCATAAAATATTATACGTGTTACTTTAAAATCCTTTTTTTTTTTCTTCACAGGCTCAGAACTATTAACTTCATCTTTTATTCTCATCTTTATGTTTTAATCCATGGTGATCAAAAATGATACGTATTTGTTATTATAAGATAAATAAACCAATGCCTTTTATTTAAATAATGTGAAAATGTATTTTCAATATTCCGTTATTATGCGGTTTACGAAGGAATGCGATTGATTGATTTGGTGATTTTTGTTCTCCTAAAATTTAAATCATTGAAATTGAGTACAGTAGTAATAACAATGATTAACTATTTCGGATTCATTTCTAAATAAAATAAGACCAAAAAGAAAAATATCTTTTAAACAGTTCTACGAAACTATCTGATAAAGATATCGAAAAGTTAAATGAAAACATCTGTTAAGCAAATGTGCCAATGGCATTCTATTTTCTACAATTTATTTTAATCTCTATCTCAGCTATAATGATTATACCTAAAATTTATGGTTTTATACAAGGATGATAAAAACATATTTATTTTGCTAAGAGATAAAAGCATCGCTGAAACAGATTAGTGATGTCATTGTGTGCTGCCACTAAACTAAAACCAATTTGACTTTGATTTATAGGTTAATTTTGGATTGGCAGCAAACACCTGTCAATTCAAAATTTGATTCGAACCGCGAAGATTTATTCTCAATCTGCGTCTAGTTTTCCTTATCATTGAGATCCGGATACCACATTATACACCTAAAACCAATCAATAATCAAAGTAATAAGTTAGCTCCGGGGAATCTACTCCAATGAAAGCGAACTCATCCACAGGAAAAATTATGGTTACAGTTCTATGGATTTTGAAAGGTATTATACTCATGGATCTCTTAATATAACGAACACTGGACAATATTACATCATGTTACTCCATTCTCATTTCCCATTTTTAATTCACCGTTTTCCTCTATATCCTGATTATTACAAAACATTTTAAGATTCATATATAAATGCAAAACAAAAAAGACTTCGATATATTAAAAACAATTAGTCTTATGTCAAGTCGAAGTCTCTACAATTTTCTAGAATAATTAATCTTTTATTTTCACTGCACTAAAATTAAACATGGATTTTCATAAGTCGGAAGATACTTTTATTTTATAAATATGAAACAGGCCTTAAGAAGTAATCAAATATTTTTAACTGTGTATTTCTTCCTGTTGGAATAGATTGTGTCATATTACAAGTTCTTCTCGGAAACAGATCTAAATTCAACAGTTGCAGGAATGTTAAGGTTGCCTTTACGTGAATACTTCAAGTGCAAAATTGTCAGCGGGGCCGGAGAAAGGAAATGCGAGTAAGATATTGTTTTGTTCCCTTACTAGAATAAGATTAATCTATACGATCACACATTTAGGAGCACCGTTATACATAAATATACAATGAGTAAAAAATAAAAAAATTAATATATATTATAGACAAAAGACATAATAAACTATTAAGAAAAAAACTTTTAAATAAAATTAACAAAACTAAACTTCAAATAGTAATGATCAGAATTAGAAAGATTCCTTACAAAACTTAAATGGCAATAAAGAAAAAGTCTTCCACGAGGCATAATTAGGTAAACAGCTAACGCAAAAAAAAAAAAAAAAAAATTGCTGTTCTTCAGATCGCCAATCTGTTCTCCCCTTAGTTATATAGCGATTGCGAGTGGCGCTGCGGTCGCCTGTGATGTGCGTCTGCGCTGCAATGCTAATGATTTGCATAGCTCATCGTCGCAAACGCATGATGTAAATTTCACATGGTTTGCATGCTTCTTTCAGGGTGTTGCATTTTGTGTGGCCAGCAATGTAATTCTCTAAATTTCAATTTTCGAACAATACAGAATACATGTGTATATGAAAAATAAAGTTCAATCAAACTCCATTATCAAATATTACTTAATTGTTCCTTCATATTTCGTTCACTCTTTGTCTTCAATTCATCCTAAAATTTAATTGAACATCTGTACATTTGTTGTATTAGTTTTTAATTTCTTTTTCTTCCCTATTGCTTGCAGCATTGACAATGCTATAATTGGTTCATATTATAGCGATGGAGATTCGCCAAATTTTTGCTTTACAATAAATTCACTGTGGTTGAGACCTGATGTCAAAGTACAGAAAATAAAAAAATTTGAAAGTAAGTATATTTTGATGGTAACAATTGTTATATCCAATTCAATTTCAAACTTTTTAGATGGAATAAATTTATATAAAAAAATAATAAGCAGTTAACACGAGAGATTTAAACCATTTGAAGTAGTCAATTGAAATGAAAATTTATGGGTTGAAATAAGTACATTGAACGTAAATTTAAATATTTGATTAATAATATCATGGTATTTTGATAAAATAAGTAATATTTATATGTAATAATAGTTAAAATAAAAATATAATATAAATACTAGGTAATTACTTATCAAAAAGGTAGGATCCTATTACCAAGCTTAAATTATATAATTATGCCTAAAAAATAATACATAATTGAGAAATTTAGACTTTCCGAAAAAAATTGTATTTTACATTAATAAACAATCAATAACTGGGCAAGAAATTTTTCCTTCACTTCTAAATAATCAATTCCTAGTTCCCAGAAAAAACAATTGATATTACAAACGGAAAATAAATAGAATTAAGTTCATATGAATAAAAAGAATATTTTTTCAAACAAATATTCAAAGTTCATTGTGATTTGTTACAATTCCATTTCAGATATAAGATATACAATTATTTTTGAAATTTATTCAGTCTGTTTCACATATAATAACAAAAATATGTTGTCATTAATTAAAATAAATTGTAATTAATCCTCATAAAACTAATAAATGTATATACACTGGTGTTCAAAATTAAGAGAATTTTCCGAGGTCCATTATCTCTATAACTGCTGGACAGATTTTAGTGAAATTTGCTTTGCACATAATACAAGAAAATAACCATTCAACGGATATAATACATACGCATGATCGTGCATAATACTCACACACACTCAATGGAGTCTCAAGGTATGAGGCAGCAATTGCAGAATAGAACCCCAAAAATGGGTTAATAGGAACATTGTCCCCTCTTACAGATATACAGGCCTTGCACCGTAATTTTATGCTGGAAATGAGGGAGTTTATGACCATTGGTCCCACTCGTTCAACAACGCTGTTTTCATGTCTTGGATGGTTCTCTGAAGGGGCTTGCAATTGCCCTCTCCAGAGCGTCCCAGGTATGCTCTATAAGATTGAAGTCTAAAGAACTGACTGGCCATTACATACGGCTAATATCCTCACTTTCCAGAAATTCATCAACTTGTTGAGCTCTATGTGACCTCACGTTGTCATCGATTTAAAAGAAAATCTTGACCAACTCGACCCCTGAAAAGGCGGATATAAGACCTCTTCTCTATCCCTCTCAAAAGTCGCAGAGCCTCTTTCAAAAACATGGCGGTGTGTGTAGCCATCCTACATGATGCTTGTCCATACCATCAAGCCTCCACTATCGTAATAGTCGACTTCTCAGACATTGGAGGACAGGTAGCG
The DNA here is from genome assembly GCA_019974015.1 of Nephila pilipes. Classification (NCBI taxonomy): domain Eukaryota; kingdom Metazoa; phylum Arthropoda; class Arachnida; order Araneae; family Nephilidae; genus Nephila; species Nephila pilipes. Next base: position 19,103 of record BMAW01080513.1, read on the forward strand.
GGTCTCTGGTTCTCTCCATATGAAAGTTCGGTAAGAATTACTGGTTAGGCTGAACAGGAACTCTTCAGAGAAGGGAACGGTTCACCCATTGATCCATGCTTCAATCATTATTATCTCTTCTTCATTTTAAGTGGATTCTCTAGTTCACAGAACTGAGCGAGACACAAACAACAGGTCTTCTTGCAAACAGCCCTTTCTCATGAAGTCTTCTTGAAACAGTTTCTTGTGGCCACATACAACTCATGAGAAACCTGAGAAGCTGTAGCATTCCTGTTACGCCTCGCTATAATGGACAAATGGCGATCTTCGCTGGTCGTCGAGGATCTTTGATGACCTTGATCGGGCTTTCTCTCGACGGATCCGATATCCTGAAACTGTATCCATAAGTTGGACACGACGTTGGGCGTTAAATTGAATTATCTGCAAATCTGCAATTGAGACTGGCCTGCTTCTAGCCTACCAACAATGTGACCCCTTATAGCGAGTATCTAAAGTTGGTATCTCAGTTTTACTGTTTGAATTTTAATATAAGCGATTGCTGCAAAAAAA
>BMAW01080513.1:24651-45656 GCA_019974015.1 Nephila pilipes
AAAAAAACACCAAGAAATTCGGCAAAATGCGCTAGCGAACGAAATGCGGATTTCGGCACACGCGCTTATAAATCCTGTTTTCCCACTAGTTGCTCCCCTATACACATTTTCGCTTACGTATTCGTTTAGAAGATTTACATCTTTGTTTCAAAGCAGTATGTTTACATTTCGTTCAATTATTTTCATGAAATTCTACAAAATATGCAAATTCTCATAATTTTGAACATTAGTGTAAGTAAGTATTAGTTGATTCAATAAATTTGTAATTAATCTCATTAAATAAAATTGAGTGAAAGATCAAGGATTGTAAATATAGAATAATAATGGATCTTCTGTTAAATTAAAATTTCACACCTTTCAGAATAATTTCCTGTCTATACATCTGGAACAATATTTGCATGCATATTGTCAGAACTAATCATGTACAGACTATTTGATTGACATATGGTGCATATGAAAATCATATCATTTGACTTTCCATCAACCTAACCATTGATTATATATCCTAGGAAAAATATAATTTAACTATCTATGAATCAAAAGAAAAGTCTTAAGCAACAAGTGACAATATAATTATTCATTTACTGTAACTTACAGTCCCTGCTTTGCTAAATAAAATTCTTTATAGCTTTCCATAAATCAAATTACAATAAGAATGTTCTTTAGATTAACTGCAAAACATTCGAGAATCTAATTATCAGATACAAGGTAAGACAGATTAAAAACAACATGGTCTATTTGATTTCACAAAACCATATTGTTACAAAACTTCAATGGTGAGAGGTTGTATATATGTGAAAATCAGTCTAATAGGGAAGATAACGACAAATGATGCTTTATTTGCAAATCTTCTTGGCAACACATAGGTAGCAAAGCTTGGACAGTAACAGCACAAACAAGAAAAAACAGTCTTTGTGCAAATTAGCGCAACACAGATACATAAGCAAAAACCACACTTCTAGTGAATGTCACAGTTATATCAGCAACATTCAGTTCCCCAGCTTACTCACACTAAGAACAAACCTCCGTAGTAATACTCTGCATTCCCAAGGCAGACTTTGACAGATCCGGTAAATTCCATTGCAGAAACCTGTGCCTTCCGCAAATTCACTCGGTCATGCTATCGTTATTTCTTCGACAGATCCACTCAGCCGAATGCCAACAGCTTCCAAATGATTTCCTGATCGATCTTCTGGATCCGCATGTCTCCACTATTTATTGGCACTCCAGGAATGTGAGAATATTCAGGAAAATTCTGCAACTTTCCATCTAGTTAAGATATCGTAACGATTCCTGCAATTTATAGAGTCATCCTTTAATCTCCAAAGTTGCCAAGTTTCTTACAAACTTGCCAAAATAGTCACTAAGTTTAAGGGATCATTACTAAAACTTTGGCTGACAGATAAAATCTCTGTAAATGTCTCTTTATTCTTATAAGAGAAACGTTGCAGGGACGCGTCATCCGGGTTCGTAACGATATTATAAGCTCATAGTTTAAGGAGTAATGTAGCCATCGCTTTTTCTATATGTACGATTATAATAGGAATTCAGAGCTACTGTAGCTAATAAAATCCCAGTTGTGTAATATTATTTTGAAATGACAGATATCAGCGATTTGTAGAAATTTAGGATTATTGATGCTCACCTAATAGGAACTCCAGTATGTTAAACAAACGACATAATGGATATGGTAAGACGAAAGGTGTTTAAAATAATGGCCAGTATCAAAAAGAATAAAATACCTCTTATAAACGAAGAAATTGTGGATGGGAAAAGAAATTGTCATACAGGAATCAGCAAGTAATGGTGCCAATTATTTTCCAATCTACATTTGAGTAAATCAGCGCAGATTTGAACCTTGGTCATGAGAGAGCATCAATTTCAAGCAGAACAGTTCCAAAGGAGATTCACGTATTAAATTGTTCAGGTCTTGTGACATAGCACGAACCTCTCAAAACTGAATCAACACTGCAGAATGAATACAGTGGGCAGAGATCCTAAGAACAGAAACCTAAATGCAGGGAAGGTAAATAGAATTTTATGAAGGGCTTAGTTATTTGATTCAAATAATTAAAGTAAATTGAAATGATATTTTTTTTAAATACCAGTACCTTAAGTTTTTATACATAGAACATGTAATTTTTTGCTTACGGTTCGAAGATATAGAGAAACGAATCACGACATTTAAAACATAACTGAAATTTTATTTGAAGAAGAAAAGGCTTATAGCACTCCCAGCGAGGCCTACTGTTATTGCTACCATGATACCAAACCTTCTACTACCACATCACAAAATTCTCTTTCTTACTCCTCGAATGCGGTACTACCATCGCCGCTTAGCGGAGGTATTCTGAATCATTCACGGTGGGGATGGGAATACTACATCTCCCCACCAAGCTCTGACATTTTATTCGTTTACAAATTTAATTCAGTAGCGGAAACTCTTGAAATTAACGCTCAAAATATTCACACAAAACTATATTAATTTATAATCATTAACGATAAATGTACAATAAAAATTATAATAAAAAGAAGCAAAAGTTAAAGGCGAACACGCTATTACACATTTCAAATTATCAAAAATCATACACCTTATAAAACATCAATTATTATACACTTCATGATTTCAAAATGATTCAAATTACTAAAATATTCCAAATACAAAAGAATGATGAGAACACATGAAAGAGCACAAATCTACATTTAAAGAAATCCAAAGAATATCCGTACGTTTAATAATTGACAATATACACACTAGGCGTGATAACGCGTCTGTATAAGGCATTTTCGATTCCGCACAGAGTTTCAGAGTTATAATAAATCTTAGTAGGGAGAACGCCCATCTTTGTAGTCTAAAAGTCTGTGGTGCACTTTTTCTTAAAAAAGAGAGCGGGTTATAATCCGGGTAGAATTTAATTTTGGTGCCGAACATCCCCGATTCAAATCTTTTCAAGCTCTAAACAAACGAGAATGTTTCCCGCTTGTTGGGCTTTGGTCAATTTCTGACTTGCATAAGATATTAGATAAATCTTTTCGTCCAGCTTTTGAGCTAAACACGCAGCAACGCTTGCTGACGGAACGACCGAATGAATATGTATGGCCGGTTTAGTAGTATATAAAGAAGGGGCATTGGCTAGAGCCCCTTATAATTTTTTGTACACTTCTTCGTGTTTGACAGTTCATGGAATTTCGACAAAGACTCTATTTTTCGTGAACTCGGTGAGGGGATACACTAGCTCCTAATATTTTGGGAAGTAGTCGCGATAATGACTGCATAAGTCGAGAACACTATGTAACTTCTTGTAAGTAGAGGAGGCTAAGTTTCTTATCACATGCACTTTTTCTGGATCAGGCTGATGTCTGTCCGAAACTACAACATGTCCTAAAAACTTCACATGAGGTATCTCGAAATCATACTTCTTAAAGTTCACAGTGAAATTCTATTCTTCCAACCTCAATAAAATGTTACAAATATTCAAAACGATGCAAATATTCACTGAAATTTCTTGAAAATATGGCGCTATCATCTATATACGCACCGGAGAATCATCTAACTATAAGGAGCTAGCGCTTTATTTATTTTCCATTGAAATGTAGCAGATACATTTTTCAGTCCAACACTCATAGCTTTCAAGCTATATATTTTACGGTGAGTTTTGAATAAAGTAAAATCTTTGCTTTCTTCTGACATTGGAATTTCCCAACATCACTTCAAAAAATCTAATGTGGTTATTACATTAGCTCTGTCGATCGACTGGATCAATTCTGTAGCTTCTTAAGTCATCCGTTAACGTTGCATAATTCAGAACCTGGTAGTCGATGCACAATCTCATGCTACCATCTTTCCTATTCACACAGACTACCGAACATACAATCTCACCGCTGCCTTTTTAGATTAATCCTAATTCCAACAATTATCGGATTTATTGATCTACTTTTCCCTTCAGTGTTTCTGGGATTCTGCATATAAACGGTTTTTTCCACTCAACATTTGGCATTAAATTGATTTTATGTGCGTCAACTTTACCAATTATATTGCCTATAAACAGTATTTCGTACTTACTTAACAATTCGAGTAATTTACTTTCTTCATTGTCTTCCGGTTAAAATATATCAATATGCTTCAATAACTTTTTCATTTTGGGTCTTAGAGAAGTTGGAGTTGGAAGAACTTCACCAAAATCTTCATCATTTGGTATATCACCTCGATTGTATTAACTCTAGTGTAATACCTCCTTATATTATTCACATGACAATATAGAATTTTTCTATCACTCAATTTCATTTTATAAGAGTGAAGAGGACTCAGTCCTACTATCTACCGAGGACCGGTTCACTGCTCATAGAGCTTGTTTGTTGCATCAAGTATTAATAAATATACCTTTACGCCCCTCTCAAAGCTTTTGGAATGAGCTTTACGACCGAAATATTTCGCATAAGCTTCTTGTGTCCCGAAAGTAGTTAATACCGCCTGCTCAGCAGCCATCTCTAAATTGATCTTTTGTCCTTGTAAGTAGTCCACCACGGATTTTCCCATGTTCAGCGGAATGGCAATGTCGCCGCACCTGCTTGGTTTTAACACACTAAGAAGACCCCTAGCTGTTCATCCTTACATCAACTACTTAAAAGGTAATACTCCTTTTGGAACTTCTCTGTATGCAAAAATCAAGTAGGAGATATATTTGTTCCAATTATTTGGATCAGTCCCAATCACGTGGTATAATGAATTCTTAATACCTTATTGTACCTGTCCACTAGTCCATTCGACGCTGTATAATATACACGAATACAAAATCGTGGGGTACAGCCTAAGCATTTCATGAACTCTTGAGTTAACTTTGAAATGAATTTAGTCCCCATATTGTTTGTAATGACATTTGGGATTCTTGTCCTCATAAATATCCTCATTAGCGTCGCATATCGTTTAGGCAGATAATGATCGAAGCGGGATCGCTTCCGGCCATCTGGAAAGTTGATCTACCATGACAAGACAGAATTTGTGTTTTCTGGCCGATGGTGGATCACTCTCGCCAATTATATCAACATTAACGACCTCGAAAGGTAAATCTGACTTAATAACAGGGGTTATAGGTATTTTATCAATAGCTTTCTCATGGCTTCATAGCTGATAATTATTGCGAAATTTGCAATATTCAATATCCTTCTTTATATCAGCCCATCAGAAGTTAAAATAAATCCTTTCTTTTGCCTTTTTAAATCCCATATGACTCCCAAAAATAGATTCGTGAGCCAATTTCAATTCTTGAAGTCTCCGTATATCTTAGGCAAAAATAATTGAGATATCTTTCCCCAAATCGCATTATCCTCGTGGAAAAACAAATCGTCAATTAGATCAAAATTCCCTTTCCTCAAAGTAAATTGTTTCCATACTTCTTTCATAGTCCCACGTTTTCTTATTGTTCTCTCAATAAAGCTCTTTCACTCCCTCGATTTTGATATTTTTCTCTTACGTAAGAAAAAACATTTCGGAACATAAACATTCTTTACTTTCTAATATTTGCTTTCTGCTCTCTTCTACACCCATACTTCCTTTCGTAATTAAATCAGATTTTTGTCCGTCATAGCAATATCCATCAATTTCCGTTTAAGTGTACAGGTTCCTGGAAGAGTTTGTATATCTTTAACTGAATGATAGCTTGACCTTGGATTTTATTCGTGATCGCTGCTAACACTTAAATAGGTTTGGAAAACGTTTCATCGTTCCTGTTTTTTATTCATAATTGAACGCTGGAAAATGAGGCCTCTATATTTTCTCCGAATGTGCTTTTAAAATTATTTTTCCTTTCTCATTCTTTTCATCCATAATGAAATCCGAGGCTCACCACAGTTATCATTGATCCGGAGTAAATTAAAGCTGTTGCCTCTTTTCCGTTGACAACAATTTCAGCATATTGGAGATCACTCATAGTTAATTTGGGTTAGCTTAATTTTTCTTTACTTCTGCTTTCTAACAGGAACTCAGTTCGAATTTCAGTCGTTACTGCCTGATCATCTTGCTGACAGTTCATTCTCGTCGTATTGTATTTTTTTGGATAGTTCTTAGGCAAGTGTTGCAATTCGTAAACATAAGATTATTTCGTAGATTTTTTTTTTATTTCTTCTTTTTTCGGAGCTCTGGTATTTTCTCTTGAATGAGGTGGAATATATTTTCGTAATGGTAAATTCTTCTGTTTTTCCCATGGCGGTCGTTAGTTAAATGCTGAATTCTCTCTTCGGAAATTTTCTTTTGACACTTTGTTCTGTTGACTTGTGCTATTACTCTCGATCATCTATTGACATGATATTTTCATAACAGTCTAACTTGGAGACGATCTGATCCGGTTATTGCAATATGTTCATTCTTCAATAAAACTATCATGCATTTCTGACGGAGTCCTCCTTTTGATTTGGTCGCTTGTTATCAAGTCACACAATCCTTCAAAAGTGTTTATTTTTAATCCTCGTATCCATTCTTGGAAATAGTTTGTCAGTTCGTATGCGGAATCACCCCAAATGATATTGTGGCGAATCACTTCTACCCGACTATTGTGCCATAACTGAGTCAAATACAACTAACTCTAAAAGTCAACAACCTGTGCAAGGATAAGCCAGTCAAGTCTCACACAAATATTTATTTATCAATTTGTAATATAATATCTGAAGGATGTTTGCTCTCCTTGGAGACCTTTGGGATTGATTCACCCGTTCAATTATTACCGAACTAATACTCTCTTACCGAAATCTCTCCATTGAGGCTGTCTTGATATCATCTATCGCTTGTAAGGCATACACTCAGCGCTAGTCCCACTAGGTCTCTCTCCTCTTCCTTTTGCTTAAATACCGTCTTATCTATCTCATTTTACTTTATTTCTACCTGCCTTAATTTGCATAATCATGTTTCATTTTGGTTGTATAGAAATTGTTTATTTCAAACAATCAATCTCAATTAAAGTCCCTAAAGTTAGTGAATAGAAAATCACGAATAGCCCAACGTCACAATATCTTGATTTTTCTGATGCTTCACAGACAATTGTCTAAATTTCTCTGGTGTTAACTTATATCGTTTTAGAAGAATTTATTTCACCTTATCGTAATCGTTCGCGATTTCTTCGTTTTCACGTGCAATGATGTGTGCAACATTGGAGAAAGGAAAATTGGAGAAGTCCAATTTTCCTTTTTGATTTCTACTTTTTTAGCTTGTCTCTCAAATAACTCAAGATACAAGATAATGTTTTTGTTCTTCGGATCGAATTTTGGGAGAAATTTTTGCAGTTCTACTTTCATTTTAACAATGAATTCCAAATTAGTCGTTTTGATCATTCTAGCTCTTTTGTGCTCTAAGCGTAATTTCTGGATTTCAAATTCCGTTTCTTGTATGCGTTTCTTTTAATCTCTTTCATCCTGTCTTTTCTATGCATCTTCATGTCTTTTCCTTTCCTCCAGTTCTTTTATATCTTCTGTTTGTGTATTCTCTGACAAACTCTTTCTCATGCGCTTCAATTTTCAAAATAACATCCTTCAATGTCATTACTATCTTCTCTGAAACATTCTCGATACCTATTTCTCCAGCGATATATCACAAGTCCTCTTTTCTTCTTTTCACTAGCAAAACCATTGTGATTCCCAAGCCTACGGAATCAGAATTTTCACAAAATTCACTCAATTCCTAACAAACTCAAAATTAACTATGTCTTTGAAAACTGCGCCAGTGTAATGTTGTTTACGGTTCAATAGCCCAAATATTCACACTTCGTGCATTCTTTATAATTCTCTTTTCTATGACTTAAAAGGTACAAAATGTGCATTTTTTGTATTTAAGATAAAACACATTTTGGCTATTTAATACCGCAATGACAAACATGTAGAAAAAGACATTCATTCGAAAAGCCAAAAGCGCCTGTTTCGCCTAAGGTCGCAATCTTATTCTCTACATCTACAATTGACACTAGAACTGACAGCTAACTTTATAATAAATCTAAATTTTTTACATTAATTAACAGGAAAAAAAGAGCAATTTTATTCATTTAGGAAAATGATAAATAAAATATTGCGGAATTACTTTCATTAAAATTATGTATTATCATAAATTACTACAGTTGTTAGAAAGTTTCCCATTAAATTTGTAATATGTTCTTTCATTAATTTCCCGAAAATCATGCTGCTTGTGTGTATAACATGAAATAAGAATCCTTGAACGGTCAAGAAATAAGAACGCTGACAATTGTAATGTCTTATGTACAAACATAATTTAAGCGAGTTACTTTGAAATAATGAGCAATAACATATTTCCTTTTCAATTCAAAAAAAAATATCCTTTATGCTCACGTTTCTACTTTAATCTCTTCTATAGACAGCTTCCGAAAAGAGTTTTAATTTTAAAAACGAAGGATGCACTTCGCTTAATTTCTTATACAAATCGTGTAATTCAACTCCATGAATAGAAGTGGACTTGGAAAAGTACACTGCAGACCATTAAAATTGCAACATCATCTATGAAAGCAATTACAGAAAAAAAAGATATTTATTTTTCTTAAACAGTATGATACGAAAACAAAACTATTAAATTCGCAAGCACTTTGGGTGTTTACAGGGTGCAAGATTAGCAGAAACAGCTGCCACCCGTTGCCGTTAAAATGCTCTTACCTGGTCAGGTATGGAAACGAACTGGACTTGGATGACCGAAACGAGCAACTCATTCCATGCTGATTCAAGTCTGTGCCACACTTCATCAATCGTATTCGCTGGAGAGGGGGAGAAAGCCAGTCTCTCAACAACCCATGAACAGATGGTTTTAATGGTTTTCAGATCTGGAGACGTGCAGGCCAGGGCAACAATCGAATACCTTGTGTATCGAGGAAGTTCATAACACAATGTGCAACATTTGGTTTTGCATTATCTAATTAGAAGAAGGCTTTTATCCGGCCTTGAATATAGGGCACAAACATTGGACGTAGGATGTCAACAAAGTACAGATTTGCATTTAAATTACCATCTATGTTCCGAACGAGAGATATGAGTGTTGTTACCCAACGGCTACCTAAGCCATCACACTAGGTGCAAGATTCCTATGACGATATCGAATGCAAGCAGGCGACGAGCGAACTCCACAGAGCTTCCAGACACGTATACGGTCATCAGAATACTGCACGCAAGACCTCGTCTGAAAAGACGACATTGTGCCACTCCTGTATCCAGTTTTGTTGTTTGGCTCCCAGAATCGCCGTCTCTATCTATACTGAATTTTCAAGTCAAAGTAATGGTCGCCATGCTAACAGTCAACGCTGAGGCAAACGTTGTCGCACAGTACGAGCGGATGCTGGGAGTGTTGCAAACACGCCCATTCCCTGACTAATGATCCGTGCGGGGTCGACCTCACAATATGTCTATCCTCTTGGGAATTAGTCATGGAAGCTAGTGGAGATCCTGCAGGCAGTTCAGTATGACCCTCAGCAACCCATTGATACCAAATTCGCATGACAATGGTTGGATTGTTTGGTTGGTTTGAATAGTCGCATTACAGAGCGACGGGAAATATCACGGAACAATAATCCACACTTTCGATAGGCAATGATCCTGCTTCTATCGAATTCCGACACTTGCTGGTAAGCATTTTTTTCTTATTCGAGGCATAACACGATATTCTAAGAGAACTCCGACCTCAAGAAGCGCTTTCTGATTGAGAAATCCTTTATACAATTTGTCTTTTATGCAGTGCTTCAGATGTCGTTTCTTCCTCCTGCGTCATCTGTGTTCGTTGAAATACTAAAAATTTGGATATCCCAATCGTTTCTTTCTTTCATGTAATTTTGACGTTCATCAGATTATTCCTTCCTGGTGTTGCAATTTTCATGGTCAGTGGTGAAGTAGAATCAATTGAATAAAATAAAATGTTACAGATTAATCAATTATATGAAATAAGCGTGAAACTAATTATTTTAAGAAGAAAACAAAATGCTTTATTATAACTCAATATCTATATCCTCGATGATAACAGAAGAAAAAAGGTTATTAAAGTCTTTCCATTTTTGTTTTAGAGATACAGATGGAATTCTTCATAGATTCAACGTACACAGGAGGTAATGCATTATTGGATGAAGTGCAAAGTCCTCGATTCAACCCTTTGTCTTCTCCTGCAATGCAAATAGCAATTCATTCTCCATATATCGTAGCCAGTCCATTCAAATCAGGAGTGGAATTCCTTGGAGGAAAATATTACAAAGTTAATATAAAAGCAGTGAGTTTCCAAATTCTTACACAAATATGTACCTAAAAATAATTTTTATAAGACATTTGTAACTCCTAATTGTACCAAAGAATCGTGATCTTAAGTCTGACGTACTCCTTGATAGGGATTAAAATTTTTATGTAATCCAAAAATGGGATGTTTCTCAAGTGTATTTTTTGAAAAAGCCCATTTTCAAATTTTTGCAATATTGAACGATATGACGACATTTTGTATCAGTTTGTGCTGTCATTACGTTTCGCTATTAGAGGACTACACTGCTTCATTTGGCTCTTGATGTTGGAGATAAGGGAAAGGTGTGTTGAAGTATTCTGAGTGATCTAAGTCTAACCTTCGTAGGTAGATTAGATGGGAGTGATTGGCCCTTTTAGTTGTCCTAAGATGGCAGAAAAGTTATGAGTTGTTGAAGGTGTATTGGGGATATAGGAACACATAAATTTGTCGTGTTTGTAACAAACGATTAAAGAAAGAAGACCATTATAAGTAATTGAAATTAGTAAAAGTGCATAAATTCTAAATAAAATTTTAGTTGATTAAAGTCTTATATAAAAATATTGAAAAATATTAAATAATTATTGGAAAAGAAAATGGAAGTTAGGGATGGTGTCTAAAATTCGTAGTACGATAACTGGTGTAGAACGACGATAAGGTTGAGGAATTAATCGATGTTTAACTCCTCCACATCTGCTGAAGTGTACCAGTTTAATTTGAATAGTTCCAATAATAGCTAAACCTTACAAGGAGGCTGAAAATTATGATTTTACGTTATTTAAGTCTGTTATTAGACATTTTACAAATATTAATTTTATTCATCATGGAAAATGTCAAAAAGATTTGTATTGACACTGTTAACTTTTCCATCTAAAGATGAATCTCAGTTAGTCAGTGAATATATATATATATATATATATATATAATACATTTTTTACTGGACATTAGGCAATTTGAAAAATTACTTATATTTCTGTACAACTTCTACACAAAATTATTCACTTTCAACTTTCATCGAATATTTTAAGTTATTCTAAAACCCCTAAAGTAAAACAATCTTGATCATAATTCCAAGTTTGTCAATTCCAAGTTAATAATGTCAAAATAGAATTCAAACGTTTTATATTTTATGTAATATTCTAAACGAAAATGTAACATGTTACGAATAATGTTAAATACTCTAATATACGTATAATATAAAATCAAGTATTCAATCCTACAGGAATTTTTTGTCGCATTCATCTTGTGTTTTGTTGACAAATCTCATGATTATTTATGTGGACTATTAATTAACAATAAAGGCCTAAAGTTTATTTGCTTAATTCGGTTTCTACAGATTTAAAATCGGATATGCGGTTAAAGTGCTTATTAATGCAGATTCAAAATTTGTAATTTAAAAGGGTAGAAACCCGGAAAAAATCGGATATGTGGTTAAAGAGCTTATTAATGCACATTCAAAATTTGTAATTTAAAAGGGTAAAAACATACTCGTCGAAACATTTTACATTTTCTAACTTTTTTCAAAAAGACAATCAATTTTTTAATAACTCATTTTTAAAAAAAGAAATAGAAAAAACCTTGATATTTTAAAAATTCAATGTTTTCTTATTCATGGCTATTTGAACTATTATTTCTGACTTTAAATACCATATTACATAAAATCATTTTGCAATAGAATGCTTCGTAATATATATATATATTCATAATCATTAAACTTCAATATGATTTTAGGAATGAATTATTAATAAAATAAATTAATTAATATTATTTTATTTGAATCAATTTATGCAATAATTCTGATTTAATGGACTCAGGTTTTTGAATTCAAAGATACTTTTCAACTGCATTTTACATTAAAATAAATTTTTGAATAAATTTTGCTTTTACCTTTGATATACATTCAAGGTTTTATTATATTTATCACCATCTATTTTTAAATTATTTAAAAATAAAATTTTAAATTTCAGTAATTGATATTTAGTTTTTCAGGTTGTTCCCAAATTTTGTTTTCACCCTAGTATTATACACACTTATAATCTAGTACCTTCGTTGCATATTTTTTACTCTACAATACATTTATGACTTAAGCTTCCCAAAAGAAAAGTGTTATAGCTACATCTAATTTCCTAATTATAAAGCTTCTTTAATATTATAAAGAAATGAATAAATTTATTTATTTTTAGGATGAAAAACATTTGATGCCTTTTCCTTATCAAACAGATTGTACAGATTACATGGCACAGTGGAAAGCAAGAGGTGGTGTTGGACCACTAAATCAAATAGTAAACTTTTTAACTTCTTATAAGAAACTTTTCTTTTGAAATTTACCTATCAAACACTATTGAATTTAATGTGTACTCTTTTAATAGAAATAAAAATCATAATTTATGTATAAAACTATAATGATTTGTTAAAAGTGTATAAATGTGTTCAGTATTGAAATGATTCAAAAATTACAACACTGTGTTGTCTTCAAAATTTTTAAACAATCCTTATTTTTGGCTTAAAAATAACAATCGTACTAAATTGCTTGTCAATAAATCCAGAAGACACATCATTCACTAACAATACATTTCTTCTTTTTTTTTTACTTCTGTTACCGTTTATATGAAAAACGCAGGATTCTTAGCTTATTTAATACAAACCGAAAGGTTGATTTCATTCTTTCATTGATAATTTAATTACTTAAGGTAAAGATAAAAATATTATATACATATATATATATATATATATATATTAATTTTACTGAAGTTGGCACACTCACTAGAGGGCGCTATTTCTGTGGAGATAGTGCCGGTTCGAAACAACGGGAAACGCTGCTGGGAAAGCGAAATGGATAGAAAGGAATTCCAGGAGGTACGAGACGCGGCTTGGGAAGCCAAAAGGAATTCGAAAGGCTTGATAGGAGAGACTGACGGGATCCATTGAGAGGTGATGAATTATAAAAGAGATACTGTGAGCACAAGAGCGTTGTAGATATATAGTAGAACAAAAAGCGTATTTGTCATTATTCCAATCATATATAGACTAAATTGTCTTTTGTGAATAATCACATTTCCATCATTTATTCATATCCCTAGAACACTGATCAGATAATAATTTTATATATATGTTTAAAAATGGGGAAGTAGAGTTCGATATTGTTTATCAAAATAAAACAAAACACAATAGAATATTACAGTGGAAGAACTATTTTATAAATTTTTACAATATTGTTTATCTTTATCATTTGAATGTTGTGAACTATAATAGAAATATTTCCCAATTTATAAAATAAAAGAAAGATATTAAGGATTTTTTTTCAAAAACTAAAAAAATATTAAAAACAACAAAGTTAAAAATTAAGAAATAGTAAAAAGTCATGGATGTAAAAAATAAAGCCTATATGAAATTGATATTATAAAAAAGATTTGTGAATCAAATAATAATTTCGAAAATAATCATAATTATGAAAATATTAACTGTTTTATTTTTAGTTTAAAGAAAAGAAATGAAGCTTTCCCAGATAATGATAACAAAATAGATAACGAATAGTTTTTCCAGACCATTCTGCATATGACCTGACTTTTAAACAAGTTTTTAAAATCATTCAATTTTATTCTGATCATGGTAACTTTAAAGTGTATTACTTTACAGATTTAATCTGTGCTTATCTAAATTTAAGAATATAATGTTTGTTAGTCATGAGCAATATGTTGAATATATTATTCTTTTTTGTTCCATCTCCATTCATTTTTTCGTACTCTGATTTCATGTAGTTTTTGTTTTTAACTTGTCATCTCTTTTACTATGTTTTAGTTTTTCCAGTGCGAAACTTGTGGTGCTCTAGAATTGTTTTATATGATTTCAATAAAAAATGTTGACATATTATACAAGATAAATACCTAACCACAAATGTTGACATATTATACAAGATAAATACCAAGATAAATACCTGACTATATACCTGATAAATAAGCATAAAATCAAACATAATAATAAATAAAATAATAGTATAAATTTTGTAGTTTATATTTTATGTGATTCTTTTAATAAGATTAATTTCAGTGATTCTTAAAAAAGCTGAAAATTTCTTCCCGTTTAACATTATAATTAAAAAAAACTCATAAATATAACAAAACATGGACTGATTGGTTTTTAATTATAAAAAGGTATGAAAAATTAACTAAAATGCAATTTTACAGAATATAAGGATTTTATTAATAAAAAGCAGAAGCATGTCATTACTGATGATTTGTTCAAAATAAAGGATAGAGTCTTGAGTAACATCATAGGTATAAGTTACAGCGTTTTGGATTATGATCTTCAGTTGTAACAATTTTACAAAAGAAGTGTACATTTTTCAGATCAATAATTTTACTTATCAACTTCCCGTTAAATATAGCTTACCAATTGAAGCCTTTAATGAGCACAAATAAATTACATTGATGAATATATTAATAATATAAATTTTAAAACTAAATTTGGGATTCAAATATATGATATTGAAAAAAATTCAGAAATACAAAAAGACATTACTGTTTTCTATGTTGACGAAGTTCCAAATACTTATACAATTGTTTGCAAATATTATTGTAATTGAATTATTAATGAATATCTTGAAATGAATAGTGTCTATTAAGAAAAGGATTTTAATGAAAAAGAAATTAATAACAGAATAACAGTTCTATATAAAAAATATAAGATTATAATTAATAAAATTAAACTCCCACTGATCATTATTACTTTAAATTTTTATAAAGATCCCATTAAATTTAGAATTGTCATTAATAGATATAATACTTATATTACACGAAAGCAGGTAAATTATTACAAAAAAATTATATACTTTGAGCACTATTTGCTATTTATAATAATTATATTATTAATGAATTTAGTTCTTCAGATAAATTAAAATATCTTTAGCTAACATACCTGCCACTTATATACACCACGTAAATGTACAAATGCAGAACTTGGATTAAACAATATTAAATACAGAGGTATAAAATTTAAACGAATTAAAGTATTCATCAAGTTTGAACCTTGGAGTAACAGCTTGGCGAATACCTACTTTATTTATGAACATAATTATCTGTATATATATTATGCTAAAGCTAATTTCCCAACAAATTTTATATTATGTATTTTATACAAATTTTCTAGTATATATATATATATATATACTGAAAATTTATGAAAGAATAATTTATAATATTTAAAAAGACAAAAATCCAGAAAGAAATGCAAAGAAAAATAAATGAAAATATGGAACCCAGCAAGTCAAAAAGCAATATATATATATATATATATATATATATATAGGATAGGATAGGATATAATATGATTGTATCTCTTATCAGAGATATAGTTATTCGTCTATATTATTTTTGTTCTTATGCATTTTGGTTTTGTCATTTTTTAAAAAAACGTTATAATTTTAAACTTTGCCAACAGATTGCGACACACATTCTTAAAACTGTCTTTGTTATAACTTTTCAAAAGTTATTTAAGCCTACCATTTGTCGAAGGAGTATTTACTGTGAAAATTAACATTAGAATTAATTTCTTTTTCTTGGTGTGTAGGTTTTTTCAATAGCATTTAAGTTGTGCAGGATTATAGTAAACTTCAATAAATTTCTTTAGTTTTGTAAGTGCATCTTATCAACTAATAGTATTTGGTGGTTAAAAGTACGATATTATCATACTGAACTGAAAGATTTGAGGGCATCAAATTGTTTGCTGGAAGAGAGAATCTTAGAAATTTGTTGTTAAAATATTTTCAAAAAAAAAATTGTATAAATTGCTACAGGTAATTTTTAATAGACTGCGATTATTTACTGTGTTTTAAACGTATTTTTATTTCCTTTGTTTTCTTTCTGTTTTTCATTGGAGGAATTACGATTCTGCTTAGGGATTTTTATTTATTCTGGATCTATTAATGATAAAGTAATTACCATTAATGATCATGTATTTATAGAAATTTTGATAATTGGATCCGCAGAGAGAGAGATAACAAACACATTAATGTTAGTCTAATGTCCGAGATAGTATTGAAATTACATTATCTCCAATTTTGAAATCTGTCTTGCCGTATAACTGATCACATACTGTGAAGAAATCACGAAATATACGATGTATCGAACAATGTACGATAACGATCATAGCTCATCTGATAGCAATTGTATAATGAATCATAGAGTATCGCTTGCTCATTATTCGGGTTCTCCAGAAGAAAAAGCCAGTTTCAGATACAGCAAAAACTGACCGAGTGGATGACATGAAGTGTAACAGATATATGTTTTGGATATGAATCGCCCGTCTTCTTCAGATTCAGTCAAATCCTACGCCTTGGCGATTGTCCTCCAGGCATAAAGCTCCGCTGACATTCTCACCCGTACACGTTGAATTAACATACTAGACTTAATTCGAAGCTAGGGTCTTCTCACCAGTAAACTAGTTGAAACACAACTATATTGAATCAACTAAGCCCATTGTCTAAAACCATACTAAGGCAGTCTGTTGCAAAAGAAATGTGGATGATAGCTACTAAATTGATCACCATTCAATTTTTTTTATGTACAATCATAAAAAAAATCAACGATTATAGGCATTGTCACAGGTTCATAATAAGCATAAGAATTTGTATAATGGTCAGGAAAGACAAATGGAGAGAAGGGGGTGATTGACTTAAGAAAGACAATTAGGTACACTGATCCTTGAATTAATTTTTTGAGTCATGTTTTATTGCTATGTGTTCTAATGTTTTGTTCACACCGCACTCCCTTATTGGGTCGTAGTAATGAATCCTTCGAGCCGCATGCAGCCACAAGCGACTGGAAAACACCCTTGCATTAAACATTTAATTTAAAGAATGAAAACACAAAAAGCTAAAAGAAAGTGATCGTTTACATATCTTTCTAATTTATTAGCAAAAGGTTCATTACTTCATTTAAAATTAATTCTATTATTATTCCTAAGCTGTTGTTGACAAAAGGGTACTGTCTGATGAAATCAAGTGAGAGTTAAAGGAATAACATGCAAATTTTATTCCTTATAACTCTCAATTAATTCTGATAGGATAATAAAATCGTATGTTCTTCTGTAGTTTTACTATTCTACAATTGATTACTTCAGGTATCTGTATTAATTCTTTGAAAAACTCCTTTCGGTACAGAAAAACTTACCTTCTACTCGGGTGTTAAGGTTTTCATTTTAAATTGTTCGCCGTCGGTAGCCCACAGATCTGTACATATCGATGGAAATTTTAAGAATATTTTACTTTTTAATACCAATTAATTTTACAATAATAATATTTAAAAAATATTATATTATATTAATTTTTAGTTTAAAAAGGATTTGTAGCATTAATTTTGAAATTCTGAAGTAAAAAATTACATTTCTTTAAAGACTTAATAGTCATATTTAAAAGAATGTTTACAATTTCTCATTTTAACAGATGGTATTGGAAGAATGCAAACTGAATGCAACTATTGCAGAGCTGGGATGCGTACCTTTTGACATAGATTATCCACATAATGAAACAATTTGCAAATACTGTAAAAATTGTCCAAGTAAGTTTTATTATAGTAATGTTTACTCCATATGTTCAAAATTAATCGGTTATTTCTTTTAAGAAATACATTTATTCCAGTATATTTCAGAAATAGTATCACTTATGTAGAGTAGAATACAGAGGTAAACTTTAAAATAATATATGAAAACAACCTGATCCCCAGGATTTTCTTAGTAACAGTAGTAGGATGACTGATTATATGAACATGGAGCTAGCAAATATGTACATTGAACTGTGAAATGCAATACACGACCGGTAAAGTGGTTGCACAGAGGAACGATATTCGATGAGGCGTACCCTCATCCTGTAACTGTTTTCGACAATTGTTCATTACTGTTGAGACTTTCGTAAAACTTAGACACCCCATTTCGCCAACAGGAGATTAGTTGCAATATTTCGGTGCATTGTTCTCTTCCATTGCTAGACCTATCTTGTCTCACCTGCTTTGTTCTAGTGAAGAAGGTACAAAAAGAATATTTTAGAGATTTTTTGCCAAATTAAAAGTTTATTGCTACCACTTCGATAAGACCTGGGATTATTATTATACACTCATTGGAACCTAAGCGACAGCAAAAATAATAGAATTCCTACGCTGAATCTGCTTCAAAAAAGGTGAAGGTTGAAAGGTTGTAATTACGATTCTTAGATGTGCGAAAAGTATTTTATTCATAAACTTCTTAGAGAAATGAAAAAACAACTACTAGACAAATCTACAATTGAGTTACCCATTCCTATTTCTCATTCTCAATATATATATATATATATATATACACTGCTGGCCACACGAAATGCAACACCCTGAAGGAAGCATGCAAACCATGTGAAATTTATATCATGCGTTTGCGACGATGAGTTATGCAAATCATTAGCATTGCAGCGCAGACACACATCACGGGCGACCGTAGCACCTCTCGCAAGAGCTATATAAGGGGAGAACAGATTGGCGATTTGAAGTACGGTAATTGTTTTTTCGTGCGTTTTTTTGCGTAAGCTGTTTATCTATGCCTCGTGTAAGACATCGAGCGTCTTTTGACCAAGTTTCTGAATTCGACCGAGGAAAAATAGCAGCCTATAGGGATTGCGAATTATTATTCAGAGTAATCGATCAACGTGTTGGACGAAACGAAGCAACTGTGATACAGATCTGTGATCGCTGGATGCAGGAGGGAACGACGGACCGAAGGGGCCGATTGCACCCACTTCGTTGCATCACTGCCCGTGATAACAGGCAGATTGTGGGCATGGCAGTGATGGATCGCGCAGCCACATTACGAACCATAGCACAACAGATTCGGTTTGCTATGCATCATTCGGTGTCCGCTCGTACCATTAGAAGCCGTTTGCAGCATAGTGGAATGTCCTCAAGGCGTCCAGTGCTTCGTTTACCCTTGACTCGAAAACACAGGTGTTTGCGCCGCCAATGGGGTGATGAACGGCGGACATGGACAACGGAATGGAACGACATTGTGTTTACTGACGAATACTGTTTCTGCCTGCAACATCACGATGGTCGGATTCGAGTTTGGAGACACCGTGGTGAGAGGCTGCTGAACTGTTGCGTTATGCATCACCACACTGGTCCTGAACCCGGTATCAGGGTTTGGGGTGGTATTGGATTTCACTCCCGCACCCTTCTAGTACGCATTACCGGTACACTGAACAGCCAGCATTACATCTCTGAGGTGATGGAACCCGTGGTCCTCCCATACCTTCAGCGCATGCCATCACCCATATTCCAACAGGATAATGCGTGACCACACGTGGCATACAATGTTCAAGAGTTCTTCTTTACCCATCAGATTGAATTGCTTCCTTGGCCTGCTTTTTCTCCCGATCTATCGCCAATCGAAAATGTGTGGTCCATGCTCGTACAACGACTGGCCCGGGATTCACCACCCGCTGCTACACCAGATCAACTTTGGCAATATATGAAAGCCAGATGGACCGCTGTAGCTCAAGGATACATCCAAAGCCTCTTTGATTCTATGCCGAGGCGTGTGGCAGCGGTTATAGTCAACAATGGCGGCTACACTATTTACTGATTTTATCATTATCCTCACTTCACAAGAGGCTGTAATTTTAATCGTTTAATCCTTGTACAACATGTTATCTGCCAAATAAATTTCGTTGTGATAACTCTGGTCCTTCTGGGTGTTGCATTGAAAGGGCTGGGCAGTATATAGAGAGAGAGATATATATATATATATAAAGAGTGCATGTTGCGTATGTGTATGAGCAAGAAATAGATTTTAAAAGCTATGTAAAGTACATGCTTGTATACTTGTCCAAAACTTTTTAATTCTGTAAAACATGAAATAAACTCAACTTTTGTTTTTCATGTTACAGATAACACTCGATTCGGGGATGACTGCACAGATCTTCTTAGGTTCTATAATCAACCATGCAAGTAAGTAATCATTTGATGAAAATACTTAATTACGAAGAGTTTATCTATTAGTTTGATAAAAAAAATGTTTTTAGGAATTAATATATCTATTTCTTACAAAAAAATGTATAAAAATGGCTTATAAATTTAATTACATTTCTCTATCATTCAGGTCCCTCACTTATCATATGAATGTAGAAGAAAAATTAGTAATTTTTGAAAAAGAGCTAGTAAGTAACTCTTAGTATCCATGAAAAAGTTTTTTAATTGTGCAGAAAAAATTTTATGCTTACCGAACTTTTGCGCAATATAAAACATTTGTTTTATTAATAAACATTCATCATATACTTAACTAATAAAAGATTATTCTATATTATACTTAAACTGGCTTCCACAAATTAAGGAAAAATCACGAAGAGAGATGACTCAAAAAGTTGCCTCTCGATTGTGAAGAAACTGAACCATAATATACAACAAATAGTATGGTATAAAATAACATAAAAATTAAATACCGGAAAAATTTGGTGTTTAAGAAATTAACAATATATAAAATTAAAAGAAAGCACATTACAGTTTGGTATAAGAACAGTGTCTTCAATAAAAAGTATGATCACCCCCTAGAAGCAATACTGAACATACAAAGGTGTAAGAAACTACCATTTAAATGATCTATGAGTTCTCTGGAAGGAAAAGACAGTGCTTTCGCAAAGCAGTTGTAGGCGTGGCAAGAGTCTGAGGAAAGGAATGAGAGCAGAAACACGTCTTCTTAAGGCACCCGAAATGCGCGCACATACACATATGTGTGTGTGTGTGTGTGTGTGTGTGTGTGT
>BMAW01080513.1:50656-78477 GCA_019974015.1 Nephila pilipes
TGTGTGTGTGTGTGTGTGTGCGCTTCAACACCATGCTAACGGGAGGACTTTGATAGATGTAACGAGCATCATCCCTGCTACGCGGTGGGTCTTTAGTGGCATCAGTGCTTGAATCCACGAATTGAGGAAAACCGCCGGCCACGAGTAAGCGGCCATCACCACTAAGCTATAGCTGCCACATCAACAAAAAGAAAAGAAGTTCAAAACGGAAACAAACAATTAGTTTGGGGGAAAATGAAATTTTGGACAAACTAAAATCTGGACAAAGCTCATCATCTTCAGAAAACGAATATGGTTAATTTGTTTATACCATTTATTACTTTATTTACAAAAAAATATTTTTAGTTTATGTTTATGCTCCTTTTTTAATATTTAATAATTTGGGGTAAAAATATTTCCTCTTCAAAAATAAATCGAAAGAATATAAGCAATAAGATGTCTCTAAACTTATTGCATTTCTCCTTTCAACTATCACTTTTGGAAATTTAAATATTTGGTTGAACTGAATATCTCTTCGAATGAGTGAAACGTGACTTGTGTAGGTTAGATCAGAATTAGTGAAGTGTAGTAAATAAATTTATAATCAGCTAACTATTTAATAATAGTGAAATAGTACGTTAATGACTGAGAGTAAAGCTGTGAAGCTGTAAACTCAGTAATAGTGACCATCTTGCCAAATATGAAGAGTTATCAAATCATAGCCGGAAAAGATCCATTTAGGATCTATGATCCAAACAGTCAAACCTTTAAAACCTTTAAATCTTCTAAGGACTTGAAACCTATTGATTCTGTAAGATAAACATTAGGTTATTATAGTAATTGTTAGATCAGATGTGTATATAACGTATATAGACACATATAAACGTTATATAGACACGTACGCTAACCTACTCTATCTTTGTCTCGTTACCACGGATAGAGTAAGTTGAATATTGAAACTGATTATGGGATCTGAATAAAATAACTTGATTATAATCTTTTTGGAATTTTCTATTCATTTAATTATTATTTGTAACTCTTTTAACTATGAATTGTAATGGAAAGTGAAGAAAGTAATATCGGAGTGTTATAATATAATATTCTACAATACTATAAAGTAAATGTCACATCAACGAATGCAGATTTTATTGAAACCTTAAAGTAAAATCTCCTTTTGGTTTGGTGCAAAGGAGTATTCATCTGATCATGAAATTTTGTTAATTGTAAAAACCTGCAGTAATTTCTAACTCTAAAAATTTTAACGATCCATTCTAATTTACTGCTCAACTATCTAAAAAGATTTGATATTTCAAACATTAATATTTTACATTAGATATGTAGTGGTATTTGAGATGCCAAAAATATGCTTTTTATAATACTTACATAGATTTTTCTCCTTTTCAGATAAGTAAATTCGTGATTTGGCCAGAGGTAAAGTACTTCATTTCAAATTGTCCATAATTTAAAGTAATTCGTATATTTGTATTGCTATATTACCTTTTTCAACAGCTCCTTAAGAACATTTCTGTTATCTGAAAATGTAAGTAAAGCTTTCAATTCATAACAATAAAAGACATTTTTCCTATGCAATACCGTACACTTTGTTTTTTTTTTAAAAAATTATACATTTGTAGGATAGTCATTTAATTTTTTAAATGGTTTATAATACAAAGCTATATCAAATTAAACTCCCAACTGTTTTTACCGTTTTCAATTAGAAATCATACAAATCAAATACAGTGCAAAATGAAAGATGGAAGTTGATACCGCTCTCTCTCTCTCTCTCCACGGGATCGAAAACATCTAACACCGAATTTCTGAACTCGTGGAATGGGGAGAGAGATGTCCTTGGATGCCGGTAGCGTTTCGAATTTTTGACCACTTGGTCTGAAGAAAAGTTAACCGATCATTTTCTGTTGCACATTTATCAACTAGACCAAAAGAGACGTCCTAGTTAGGATAGTTATTGAGGTATTTTAGCTTTTGGCGTTGTTGAGGAGAGCCCCACAATCCCATGCTTGGCAAGATGGTCACAATTCCTTTTATTTATAGTTTCTTGGTTCCACTCTCTTCCTCTAATTTTATATATCAGTATTATTATATTCTTTGCTACTTATAAACGCAATTCATAAAATTTATTCACTATACTCCATTAATTCTAATCTAACCTTTACAAGTCACGTTTCACCTAATGGAAGAAATATTTAATTTAACAAATTTACTTAAAGTCCCCGAAGGGTAAGTTAAAGGAAGAACAGATTAGATCTAAGAAGTGTTTGTCAAATTTAAAGACAATTCATTGTAGAGAGTGTCGTAAGAGGAGAAGTATTATCTTGATGAAAATTGAGTTTAAGAGGTACAATTGAAAGGAAGATTGATTCTTCGATTTGTACTATATACTCCTAATAAATGTTGAGTTCCCGATGGCTATAACTCCACCTATTCATTTATTGTATTGCAAATCCTTATCACTTCCATGTTCAATTGAAACATCATTAAGAATAAAGTTTTTTTTTATTGTAATAAGCTTTTTTTGGTGCACAGATACGATGAATTGACAGAATTTTGGAAATTATCACCAGATATAAAATCTTGTAAACAAACATAAAAGTATTCAGACCAAAATAAAAAAACCAAATTAGTTAAAATGATTTAAATATTCACTGTTGCTTTTTTTTAAAAATAAAATATCACTTTTTCTCTTTGTTTAGTTCGTATGGCGTCACAGGATAAGACATGTGTCATAATATTAGGTTTACGTCTCAGGAAATGCCTTGCATTTCTTAGTTTTACTAAAGTCTTGTTAATATTTATTATTAAAACTTCTTTTTAATTTATTTGTTTCAATACTTGAATATTTTGATACAGTACACTTATTTTTAAGCTTTAGTGTATTTATATTATAATTTTGAAATAAGAATAATTAAATATGTAAAAAAATATACTGTTGGAGATGCTATCAATGGAGAAAACGATATTAAGTACATGTTATTTATACAAAGATAGGTCAATGAAAATATAGAAGTTATTATTATACTTTTATGCATAGTAAAAATAGATTTTCGTGAGTTACTGGATTTTATCGATATATTGATGTTTAAAATATTACTGATAGATTTTATCAAATCTACTATAATTAGCAAATATATTGTGTTGTTGATGTAGATACTTGAAGGAGGACAGAATATTTACAATGGGCGAAAAATGAGCTCCCAAAAATGCCTTTTTCAGATCTCGTGCAACTAAAATAGTTATTATACCAAAATATGAATTTTACATTCGTTTCTTATTCACTAAACAACGCATTCAGCATTGGCATTTGCTTACTGTTGAGAAATATATATTAAATGTCCTGAGATGGAAAAATTATTTTATTAGTTCTGATTAGTTCTTTTTTATAAAATTGTGAGTTACTTATGAGATTTGTACTTTATACAAACATATTAAATAAAAAAAGAGTAAACTTAAAATCAAATGATGTTTTAAGAATTCCAATTAATTTCTAAAGAATGACCATTTTTTTAATAAATTTAAACAAGCTTTCTTTTTTTAATATCTCTAAAAAGTATTCATATTATTTAAAAGAAAAATTAGGAAAAAGGTGTTGTCTTTATAAAATCAGTCGCGCCTCAAAATTTTCTTTTTCTTGATTATGTTTATTGTAGAAGTAATCAAAAATAAACTTATATTCATTTAAATATTTTAAAAAATTAATTTTATGCTGTTTTTTACAGAACAATAATAAATAAATCGGGAAACTTTTCAACATGAGAATAACAATAGAAATACAGAACATTATAAAGAAAAATTCTTTTTAGAGTTAAAATTATGAATGTTTCGTATTAAAATTACGTTTCTTAAATTCCGTTATTTTCTATATTATTTTCTAAGAAACACTTCAAGGGTTTATTGCGGTGATCTTAAGCATCTTGTATAATTTTTAAACTGGCATCATATTTTTCTTAGAAATCTAGAAAATCACTCATTTTAGAGAGACGAAAATTAATTTTTAAGAGGTTACAAAGATTCTTTCAGGAGGTTTTTAATTTCTGTAAATCAATATCAAAACTGTTTTGTAAAGAAAGGTTCAAAGGACAAGGTCTCCCTCTATACAATTATGTAATTTTCATAGTATTTAAGTATTCGCTTTTGTAGTAAACTAGCTATATACGCATTTGCGCCAAATATCATGCAATAGTATTTTGTTAAATAAATGTGGGAGAGAAAGTAATGGAGAGGGGTACAAAAAATTGAATTGTAAAATGTACAATCTAAGTACTCTGTTATACTAAATCAAATAATAATGTTATGATGAATCATTTATTACATGCATTATTCTCTTTTAACATCCTCTTAAATTATTAGATTATTAAAGAATAAGAGTGTTTTTAATACATCGTTTTACCAGTCAGAGTATAAAAATAGTAAAATTTATTTTTTGTTTTAGGGTCTGTACATTAAACGAAAGGGAGTAAGTATTACTTTATAAAAAATTATAATGGGTTAGAATTTTAAGTTGAAAATAGATAGCATTTTAAAGAAATCAATAAATCATATTTATATATCCTGTAATGTTATTAACTTATTATTCAACAAAGTATTAGAATGTGGAATATATTTAGATGTTTCTGCTATTCGAATAATATGTTCACGTTTTTATTTTAAAAAATAGTTTACATGAAAACTCATGAAAGCGATCTTTGGTAAATGTATTTATAACTGACAGTAAACTATTTTCTTTAGTTATTTACAATGATCTATGAATTTTCTATTTACTTATTTGTATAGTTAAAATTTTTATTAATTATAAAATTTATTAATAAAACAATAACTTTTTTTATCTTATTGAAACAAAAAACAATCTTCACCTAAATTAGAAGTTTAATTCCCTTACTTTTTGCAAAAACATCTTAATTAAACCATGATACATTTATATCCTATGACTTTTTTTCTTCAATTTTATATCAGAAAAATTTATCTCCTTCTCAATTCCTTTCATAGTAACACAGTCATCGAAATTGCTTTTATATATAAAATAATTTTTGTAAATGCCTGACGTATAAAAATGAATCATTATTTAATACAGAAAGTAAAAACCATTTTTCAAATTTTTCTAACTTTCTCTGGTAACATCATGTTTATCAGATTTCGCGTAACTGATCACTATATAGCCGAATATTTAGTCGAATAATAAAACTAAGAAAAAGGAAGTCAACAATTAACTGGGTATGATTTCACGTGGCCAGGAAAACAATAGAAGCTTTAATAAATACATATTTGTTGTATTATCATATTTTGCAGGCTGAACAATTATATCAGAATATTCGTTTGAAGAATAAATTTTTCTAAAGCATCAGCTGATATGACCAACTTTTACTGCATGTAAGTTTCTAAGGCATTCGACTGAAGCACAAAAAAAAATTAAAATATCAGGCTTAGATAATGTAGTATGGAATATACGAAGGAGAATAGAGTATAGGCGAATCTCTCTGGAGCATTTAGTTTTTACTTTCATTGTTAATACTTTGCGTTGCATTTTTCATTCATTTTTCCGGAGTAGAAAAACCGTATACATTTTTCACACGAAATAATAGCAGCGTCTAATCTGACGTAGATTTGTTTCTAAATTAATTTTACGATAAGTATGTACAAAATGTTTTTCCATTGCACTCAGTTATGTAAACATGTTTTATGTAACAAAACCCTATACGTAGCAAAACAAGCAAGATTTTTTTTTTTTTTCATAAAGTCGGACAGGAATGTTTTTAAAAACTTTATTTAAAATTATTTTATCATATTCCAAGGAGAATATACATTAAAAGTCTAATACAACTGTATTAAGTCATGTAACATGTTTTCCGTTAACATTTATTACATTGAACTAATTCCAAATGTAACAGAAAAGTAACAAACATGTAAAGAACTGCGATGGTTGTAACTAATAGCTTACATAAAAAATAGAAAATATGAATTCTAAAAGGATAATAAAAAATATTTGTTATTTCCCATGCAAATAAGGAAAAAAAACTTAAGCAAGTTTAGTTGAAATTTCATTATATAAAATGAATAATAAAATTTAAAACAAATAAAAACATATTTTAAATGCTATAAATAAATATAATATTTCGAACTTTTTGTTTTGTTTTATTTGTAATGAACTTATATCTAATTATTCCTAATTGAATTCCTTAAAAATATGATTACATTTTTACGGATACTTCATCTTGTTTGTCATCGGTATTTTGCTTCAGCTTCAAAACTTTTTAGTGCAACTCTCCATCCAACCCCTTTAATCATCACAAATTGAATAACTGACATATATGATTGAGCGTATCTGTGATGTACACTTTGTATTTAAAATGTTCTAGGACATTCACTCTTAAAGAAATACAATTAGTGGTCAAACGAAACCACGGGATATTATTGCAACAACTTTCAACTACTTGCATCAAGCGGTTGCATTCAATTCTGACTATTATCAACTATTTGGCAAAATTCCTTTGATTTAAACGAAAGAAATGATTTTAGTTTAGAATCGCGTTAAGTAACACTTGTAATAGTTCTAATGAATTTAGAGTCCATGTATATTTGGTGTGTGCATTGATACTACTTAATATAATAAATTACTTAATATAAAACTTTTATTTACAATATATCATTTATAGAATATTTCTTTAAACATTTAACAATCAAAACCAAAGGAGATGGCTTGACACGGCCATTCTTGTGTAGTATCTAAGCTTATCTGCCTGGTATTTCTCTTCAAGCGGAGATGCTGCTATCAATCTAAGACATCCTTTCTTCACATGCGTAAAGCATGTGTGTGTGTCATTGTCATCGAAAAAAAAAAATTGAGCAACGAACGAGTACAGTTTGAAATATTTATTTTCAAACGCTTGCAAATACAGAAAAATCAAGATAATGGAAATGCATTTACTCTATATTGCTGTTTTGTGCTTCATTTAAACATGTTTCTAGTATATGATAAAAAAAATCATGGAGTCCGATAAATATAAATATTTGTAAGTTCACTAAAGAATCATTCCTTATCATAATCATATATTCTTAATATTTTCAGTTCGACTGTACATCTCAGAAATTGTTAACTGTTCGGTAAGTACTTATTTTCAAACAAAAATTTATTATTTATTGAAGAAAGTTTTTATGAAGCTTCATTGAAAAGTATTGTCGCAATAGTCATAACTTTCATATAAGCTGAGCGATTTTCATAAATCTTATAGTTCTCTATAAACTACATATTTTCTCTTGTGATATATAATTTTTCTGACGTAAAACCCACCCCTTTTCACACATTTGAGCACCATCAAGAATTAATGGCAGCTTTTACCTCGTCGTCTCAACAAACGTGGTATCGCTTGAGATGTTTTATCATTTTCAGAAAAAGAAGAAGAAAAAATACTCAGGGGGCAAGATCGGTTGCATTGATGTCTCATTGCTTCAACCACTAACTCCCAATGCGTCTTAATTTTCAAAAGTTCTAAGCACTCCAAAGACATACGGTAACGATGAAAATAAACGTATTACGCAGGGGACCATTTTGCTTTCAGATACAATAATAATATTGAATATCTTGCAAAAAATAAAAAGTTATGGCCCTGAAGACATTACTTTTCAACTTAGGGGCATGTATACTGGCAAGCCGTTCATTGAAATGACGCTATTTTAATCTAAAATGTAAAATTCCCTAGAGCTCATCAAAAAATTGAGAGCGGCTTGTGACGAGTATTTTCACGCATTTACCTCAATGAGCTAAGCCGCTTGTGAGCTTCTTGGCTCGCAATTGTATACGCACCTTCATTTCGATTAATTGTATACATGTATTTAATTTCACTATCACTTTCAATGGATGTAATAATTGTGATTTTCATAAGAACAGCACGAGGTTGAATAGAATAAAGAAGAATAAACTAAAATGAAAATAAAAATGTACTAATTTGATCGGAGTTGTCTGATTAAAAATGAAATGAAATGTAGATTTTCAGTGGTGTTACAGTGTTTCAGAACTTGGAGAATACAGTTATATAAATATTTTTATGTTACAAATCTGATTTTTTTTTTCATGAAAGTATTTAATTATTCTTTCTATGACAATATCAATACTTTTTAAACTTTTAATATTTTTGCTTTTTTAGAATTTGAATGAAACTATCCATTGATCGATGCAAAAATCTTGAAAAATTATTAAATTATTTTTTTCTTAATTTATTTGGTTAAGTTTTTTAAACTTTTATTTAACTTTGAATCCATTTCTTAAATCCTTAAAAATCAGAAGCTTTTCATTTAAGAAAACTTGAAATTTAAACTAATTTCATGATGAGAAATCAGTTACGCAAAAAAAAAAAAAAATGAGAGAGAGGAAAATGGCATCCGCAATGGAAATATTTTCCTTTTAAGAAGTTTGTGTTTCTTTTTTAAAAGTATCACTGCGTTTATTAATTAATTCATTCAAATCATAATTAATTTCCTCTGTACCTTAGCAATTATATCCATTATGTCCATTTGCGATGAAATTTACAACAGTTATTAAGAGTGTCTTATATTACTCATTATATTACGAAGTTTTTTTAACGATACCTTTCATAAAAGTCTCGTCTTATAACTAATAGCTATACAAACAAACTTTTAGTTTTAAAAAATCATTTACTTAGAACTAAATTGTATGTGAACGATAATGCTAAGTCCAACTCAATGAATTTCTGTGGGTTTGAAACTGATCTAGCCTACTCCTTAATTCATAAAATTAAATTGTTTTAGCACTGCACATAATTCTTTTCAACTCATATGTTTGCATTTAATTAGTAAATTTTTATTTTATTTCTTTCATTTTTATCCATGCACACTTCAAAGGAATGCCAAAAAAAAGTATTGCTACAAAATGAAAATAGAAGAGTTATACTCTTCAATAGTTATACTACAGAATAAATTCTGGAATCAAAAAAGGAGAAATCTCGAATCATTTAAAATAATCATCTTGTTATTTCAAACCCTATAATTCAATTGCATTTTTCTTTTCTTTTAAAAGCATAAAATCAACTGTGTAATTGTTTCCCTACAATTTAATTTTTTTTTCTCCAATATATTTCTTCTGGTAATTTTTATAACTATATTATCCTTCTTTTTTCTCTAACCTAAATCCATTAATCCATTATTGTAATCTAATTATTGTAATCTGTAATATTCTAAATCCATTATTGTACCTAAAAAGATTACCTTAAATTTATTTTTTATATTTAAAAAAATTGCAGCATAACAAATACTTTACAATATGTATGTATGTAAATAAAATACATTTTAATTTTAACTCAATGACGAGTTTAGCTCGTCAATGGTTTTTCATGCCATACCGCACAGCTACACTCGTCATGCAACTAAAGTTACTGTTGATCATGATAATTAATTTACTTTAAAGTTTCTAGTTAACTGAATATGGCAACACTTTTGTTTCTTGTGGAAATATCTCAGATCATTGTCACATATTGTTTACCAATAAAAAATTTTGGTACAAGTCACGGCCAAATTGTTATTAGTCTGTTTCTTGTTGTCAAATTGTTATTAGTTAGTGTGAACATCGGTCAATATATATTCTTGCTAAAGGAAAAACGTGTTGTGTATTAAATACCTTAATGGATAAGAGTAGTGAAGACTGAAAATCAAGGTGATTGAAGCGATTATGAAGAATGAGAAGAAATAGATGTACATTTGTGACGCCTGCCCGTTCCGAGCTGCCTCTTGTGCCATAGCTAAATTCATGATTAAACACTAAGACACAATAATCAATCAAAGAGACACTAGAACAATATTTACGGAATTTATTAACATCTAATTAATATAACAACAATTATTTATGCTCTCCCGGGGAAGAATTTTACTAACCTAATTCAACTCACCAATAATAATCCAACAGTATTACCACTAAGCCTTCCTCGACTGAAACTCAGATTCTGGAATAACTAAATCTCTGGAATAAGTACACCTTTAATCCAATCGCCTATTTCAACCTCTCTTTTCAACTCCTCCTTCAACCTATCTTTTCTTCTCCTTCAGCTTCTCTCCACTTCTTCTTCAGCCTCTTTCCACTTCTCCTTCAGTCTCTCTATCGCGACTTTCAGTCGAGTTTAAAAATTTCCTAACTCTCCCGCTTCACTTCATTTCTATCTGCTTTTTATCTACATATTCACGTTTCATTTTTGGTTGGGCAAAGGTTGTTTAACAAAAGCAATCAATCTTAATTAAAAGTCCCCAAGGTTAGTGAAAAGAAACCGCTAATAGCCCAATGTCACACATTTACTTGATACAGATAATGAAAGTGATGATAGTGAAATATTACCAAGAAAGCGAAAGCGTGCAATGCGACTAATAAGTGATGACAGCGATCCTTCTGGAATCGCAGACACATCATAGGAAGAATGGATTTGGAAGGAAATAGATAATGTGCTTGAAATAAAAAAAAAAAATTACAGGAATGTTTGGTGTAAACCCTCTGATTATGCTAAAACTAAAACTAATCCGAAGTCATTAGAGGCTTTTGAAGAAGTGTTGAATATGAACTTTTGGGAAATATTATCAGCAGAAACTAACAGGATATTAATTAAGAATATATGTAAGAACTATAAAATGAAACAAGTTTTTTTTAGTAAGAATTAAATCGTTATTTCATTATCAGTCTTTCATTATTAAATTGTACCGGAAGGGGTTAATTTGTTGGCTTTTCTTAACTCACATTTTGCTATGAAACATGTAACTTTGTAACGTAATGTTTTAATTTTTTCCATTGCTTATAGATGTCAAACAGCTCGTGTAGATATTGTTTTTGATGAATTCCAGATCACAAATATTACCCACAATCCGAAATTCGAAGTAAGTATATATTTATAATTTTAAGATAACCGTTAAAGTATCTTATTAGTCATTCGAACTCATATGAAAATTTCGTATTAAAGCAAATTATTAATGCATTTAATAGAATTATATTATTATCAATATCTTTAAGGTTATACCATCATTTTAAAATAGACATAGGCGTTGATTAGAAGAGTTTATCTTCCAATATTTTGAATATATCTTCGCAATGAGAGGACATAACTGCATTTTGAAAATTCAAATGTGTGCTATCCTGTTCTTTTTATAAATGCAATAGTTCATGTTTATAATTACGTGAATAAACAAAATCACCACAATACTAAATCTAGAATAAAAGCGAGGACCAGACTAATTAATTAGATGAATTTTCTTATAATTGCATGAATGAAATTCAGCTCTTTTGATTTCCGGGATCTAACTATTTAAGCATTGTCAATTTATTTTTTTTTTGTTTCTCTAATTGATAAAACTGAGATGAAAGACAGTATTATAATATAAAATTTATATAGTCAATTGCGTATTTTATTTGATAGTTTTTTCCTTCCGTTTTAATGTAAATGTTCAGATACAAAACCATATCAACAGAGAAAACGATTTATGTATTAATGATTCGTTGAATTATCTGCATCAAAATTTCCTGTTTCAAAAGTAATATTTTTTTTCAAACAACTTTCAGTTTTCTACAAACAAATAAAACCATATTACTCTTATAAACCTCGTTATTTTAAGAAAGGTGGAGTGAGATTATTAAAAACTTTACTTTTTAAAAGAAATTTTGATACGATAGATACTCAAGCATCCCAACAGTAAAACGATTTTAAATCATCATTTTAAAAAATCCTCATTTGAATAATTTTTCAGGGGGTTTTTTTTCCATTCAGTTAATATCTACTGTGTCCAAGATTATGTACCTGTTATCTAATACTAGGTAGACAGCTTTAGGCTAAGTTATGGAAACATTGTACAAGACGTTATGAATCGAATCCTATCAATACTGAAGAATATTTGAAACCAATCTGAGAATATTATTCAACACTTAAAGGTATCGACCACGCTCGAAGTTAGTTTTTTCATAAAATGTATAAATGGCTAATTGTTTTTGAGATATAGAAAGATCTTGTTGTGCGTTTTTGTTCAAAACGTCGGTAAATTGGTTGTTATTTGGTATTTAAAACTCATTCTTCATCTTGTATTTGGCACATTATGTCTTTGAGGGACGTATTGTAACAAACACAATATGAAGATGCTACTATTTTATAAAACTACAAAATTTAAATATATAATTATGTATTAAATTTTCAATGGAAAATTGTTTGTGCTATAAAATTAAATGTACTGATATAGCCAATGTCACAAAAAAATTAAATCTAATTTTAGCGGAATTTTCCCCAACCGATTCAATTGAAGGTAATGTGTAAGGTTTAAAGTGTTTACAACGGACAGCGTTAAAAACTGAACACTCGATCAAGGTGTGTGACACAGTCAGTGGACGAACGTAACGTAGTGTTTATACATATGGAATTTTCTCCCAGAATATGTTACATGTTCTTATACGTATTAAATGGAGGTTTCATTTACTACATGATAAAGAATTCCAATAATAATTGGTAGATTTCATGTGATTTATTTTATCTTTTATCAAGATTCTATTGAGTTTCCCAATGGATATGGAAATTTGCTTCGATACATTTTAAGATAATACGGTATGAAAAGGTGAAAGAGATTACACCAAAGAGACTGTTTAGGCAGCACTATCTACTATTTCGTTGCTCTTGATTTCCACGTGGAAGGATATCCAACAAAATACCAACTGGATACTTACAAAATTTAAGTTATAGATTATTTTAACATGTTTTTGATCAATGAATGAGGTGAATATTTTGAGTGATTTAAGTACTCTAATTCATTCATAGGATCTATGAAGTTAAAAACATGAAAACGATATGAATGCTTTCTAACTCTTTGTTAATTGTAGACGTCTCATTGGTAAAAACAGAACATAAAACCAAGTTAGAAAGTGTTAAGTGATTTATATATTAAACAAGAGACACCAACATAATTTTCTGGCTTAGTGTAAATGTTAAAATTAATATCAAAGCATTGTTTTGCAAAATTTTAAAAAAATGTTTATAACTTTTTTACAAAATGTTGGATTTTTTAAAATGTTTTAAAGAACTTTTAAATTTGAAAGTATTTTTATCCTTATGGGAAAAAATGATGTTTTGATTTCATTACAGAAGTATTTAATATCCCATAACGATTAAAAAACATATCTACTTTTCTAGAAAAGGGTGGAATGGACATTTTTCTTGCATGATACAGTCTATCTAAAAACAAAATTATTTTGGTATATGATAAAACCTTTGGTGATGAAACAGTTCTAAAATCATATATAAGGAACAAAAGCTATCGCCTTTAGTTTAAAAATTTTTCAAAGCAGTTAACATTTACGATATAAATAGGACAGGTGCGGGAGGTTTCAGAACAAAGAAAAGGTGACAGATGGTGTCAGTAAGTGCCAAATTTACGTAAACAAATTTGCAAAATGCAGATTACGTAAAACAGCCACAATCTAATTGTCGATCAGATGAGTACACGATTTATACGTAAGAAACATGTCCATCCAGACCCCTTGAAGTATGTGATAAAAAATTTAATATTCGTTTATTTTTTCGCATTGTTTGCGATGCTCTCAAATGTGTGAGAGAAACACTTGTTTCTTATAAAAAAATTAAGCCTAAAAATGTAATTTCATTCTCTGCGTAAATTAAAATGTTGTTACAATACATTTCTGATGCAGTTTTTATTAAAAAAAAAAAAAAGTAGAAACCATTTTTATTTGCAAATTTCTAATTTTATTTAACTTCCCCTGTTGAAATTGTCTTTCAATGATATGTATTTCTTTCCTTATTCATGAAATTTACAGCTCATCAACATATATAAGACCCTTCACAGGTGGTGGGAGATTTTAAATGATATTATTAATTTTTAAACTGAGAGAAGGGGAGGGAGAGAATCAAATCACTCCCTTGTGGTACTCTTTATATAAAAACATCATCGTATTTTACATTAAAATTTCTATATTCTTAAAATTTCTGTAATAAACTGGCAGGTTTCCACTAAGTAGTAATTATAAATGTTTCTTAGAATACTATGCAAGTGTGATCGTATGCTTTTTTAGAAACCAAAATATAGAGACAAGGTGATTATTTTGAGCACCTATGTCTCTCAAACTATCCACAATAAATCTATATAGTCAAAAGTCCCTTTGGACAGGAGAAAAAAAAACATTCTGCTCTAAAATGTATATCAATATAATACTTGCTATTTTTTCCAGGACTTTTCATAGGAAACTCATTAACATTATGGGCCTAAAATTTGTAGGATTTGAAGGATATTTCTCTGGTTTTAAAATATAAATTATTACTACTAATTTCATTGAATGAGGAAAAATATGCTCTCTATAGATTCTATGGAAACATTTTAAAAGATTAAGTTATAAACTCTAAATGGTTGAGGAATAGATTAGTAAAGTTATCTGGCCTTGGAGATTATTTATGCGGAAGAGAATGAGTGAGCCTTTCCTAATTTATGAAATTGAAAATCGCTATTATACTCTTATGTCGAATTGATTCAAGAGTTAAAATTAATTTTCCTCAATCCAGCTTCAGTCTTTATTTTTATTTATTTATTTATTTTTCAAATTTTTCGTATTAACAATCTTAACTGAAGGCACTAAAGCGAGATAAGGTTTTTGTGTTTTCTTTGTTCTTCGGAGATTGCACAATCCGGTTGTATATTTTGTACAAATCTCGTGCAAAATTCCTTTTGGCTTCGTCCCTGAATTATCTTAAAACTAGCTTGATATTATTTATGGGAAATAAATGTTGTTATCTTTTAAATATATTGCATGACTTCCTCTGATTCTACAAAACATTTTTACGATCTTCATACATCTTGCGTTTGTTGTTTTTCATGATTTGTTTGAGGCTATATTTATATGGTTGTATTAGAGCTATCAATAAGTATACTAATAATGTCCTCTGCAACCCAGTATAATTGGAAATTTATCACAATGTATGGATAAGTATATGTTTAAAATGTCCATAAATGTAAAGCAGAAGGGAACGAATTGTTAAGTCTATGAAGTGAGATGTCATCGTAAGTGTGAACAAAAATAAGTATTTTTAATTACTTAAAAAGACAGAGTTTTTTGTCTGAAATTATCTTATCTATTCGTTGTTAAACCTGGATTGTTGTTTTTATTGCCTGAAAAAGAGCTGAGGCTATTTAAATCTCCGAGCAATGTAAAAGGATCAGAGAGATAACTGATGAGGTTGCAGGGACTCCCTACTGCAACAACGTCATTAGTTAAAAAATCTTACTTAACTAGCCAGAAGAGATGTCTTTTCAGCCTAGTTGGTAGAGGCACAGCAAAAAGCGAACGGTCTACTTTCCTTCAGACCCACTGGACCAGGGTTCGAAACAACGCTGCCGCATCAAGGTCAGTAATACTTTCTCCCCCTCCACGGGCACGGGGTAGCATAACATCCCCCTATGCCTGGGAGAAAACGTCCTCCCTCGAAAGGTTATTAATGTGCTCCATATCGATGTGGGTGTTTGGACACAAGTACGAAGTACATGATTATTACTAAGGTTTGAATGTGATTCCTGACAGCAATAACTTGTAATTCGATTTGTAATTGGAGTTGAATGGCCGAAAACCATGGTCTATCAATAAAACCACATCACTCATTATGTAATTTTTAACTTGCCTGAAAGTGCTGTATTGGTAGATTCTGGTATTGTTTTTAGGTGTTAAGTAAGTTACTTGGAGGAAAGTGCAAATGGATTGTATTTCGTAATGATATCCTCTAAATCTGCATTCTTGTTTCTGAATTCTCAACATCTCCTTGACATAAAGACGCTCATAGAAAAGGGGGAAAAATACATTTTAAAGTGACGAAGTAACTTCATATGTAATTGTTAAAATCGAAATATTTCGAAACATATGTTGGATTTTAGCATATATTGTAATTCAGGATTTTTTTTAAAGATTCTATATGCCTCGTTCAATTATTCGATAACAATTTTCAAAATAAATAAGTTTTATATCGGAAAATTATTATTTCAATCAATTGTAAGTATATCATATACACATCTAAAGCATCGAGAAAAGTACGAGTTCTACGATGTAAAAGATTAAGAAAAGTTGTGTGTATGTGCTCGTTTTAATTCATGTTGAAGAGATATAAATTTATATATATATATATATATATATATATATATATATATATATTATATTCATCACATATATTTTTAATTACCTGTTTTCTTCATTTACAGAGTTTGGAACTGCTTAGTGTTGTAGGAGGCTATATGGGGGTGTATCTTGGTGTTTCCCTCGTTGCAATATATGATTTTGCCGCATTAGTCACACAGGCTCTTTATAACTTTTCAAAAAAGCACAAAAATTCAAAGAGGAAGTTACTGAAGAACACAGTGTGGAAAATGACGGAGGACAAAGATTCATATTCAAATGATTTTCGAAGAAGGAAAATAGTTTCATCTTATGGAATAAATATTTATTAGAAAAATATTTTATAAAAAAAAATAATAATAACGCAACACATTATTAAATATAATATCATGAAATGTTTCAATTTTTTCTTACATTGGACATATTCTAAAATAAAAATACAGAATCAAATTATAAAATACTTTCACCTAATAATTAAATTAGTAAAATAATTTCACCTTATGAAGGAAATGTTTATTAGACAAAGGATTTTTTAAGAAATAATAATAACAGCGCAACATAATATTAAATATACCATCTTGAAAATTTTCAATATTTTTTCTGAGGTCATACTTCAAAATAAAAATCCGGAATTACTTGTAGTCACAAAAAAACAATGTAATTATTCTCTCAGAACTTCTAAGATGATAAATAATTTTTGAGCTCTTTCGTGTAACTTTTATCTAATGCACGATTGATAATTTATCCACCCATTCAGGTATTTTCAAACGTATTAAAAATTTTACTGTATTGAATAATAATAAAATATAAGAACATTCAAAATACTTCTTTGTGGTGTTTATTTAAGTGATTTTTTTTATTGGTAAAAGTATTTTTTCACACAGCCAGAATAATTTAAGAATAAATAAATATTTCTTGAATAATCTGATATAAATCAAAAATACTGCAATATCACAATAAGATCAAAAATACGGCACGCATTCCCTTCACAAACACTTTCATGTTTCATTCTTATCATAATAAAAATATCTTGTACTCGTAGATAAAAAATTTCGAAAATAAAATAATTATGTAACTTTTTCAGTTTATGACACTAGGCTATTTACGATTTTCTGTCCACTAACCTCGGATATTATTTAATTATTTGAATTGCCTACAATTACGATTTCTTCTCAACCAGAGGGAGATAGGATTAAATGAAGAGAAATGCAGAAAATTGAATTAAAAATAAGGATATATGAAAGAAATAGAATTGAAAGAAATAAGAGGGAGAAGGAAGATAACGAGATGCTTATATAAATATAGGTAAATTGGATGGAAGCATCGTAATTAAAATTTTATGTTGAAGTGACTCTTAGTCTAAGTACTAAGAAAAGAATCAGCTTTTAGGAAGAAGTGTTTGAATCAAGGTGAGTGATTTGGTAAGCAAACTAGATTATTACATCATAATCTAGGATTATTGAATTATGAAAGATTAGAGAGAGAGTGACCTTACCTATTATTTAGAAGTCAATAAAGCATTTGGTCTTGCTCTAACACATCTTCAATAGGAGTTCGTAAATATTGACTATTTAATTAGATTGAAATATGCGGTAGAATTAAGTAATAACCAAAAAACGTGTATATATATATATATATATATATATATATATAATGTGTGTGTGTTTTAAATAATGTTGGTATTTCTGGTGTTGTTTATATCTTTAATTAAGTCTTATGAAACTCAGAACAGGTAAAATAATTGAAATGAGCTAAAGTCGGGAGAAAAATTTAACTAATAGTGGTGATGAACCTCCAAAAACAAAATGAAGAAAAACTTTTTTTGACATCTCTAGTAACTCCACAGTGGTGCACAATGATGAATTTTCAGATAAGTATAAAGTGCATACCCCTGAACCCTACATAATTCCTTTTGATTCAGAGAATGGTATGAAAATAGAAAACTGGTTACTTTATTTAATACTACTTATATTCAAAACATTTTAAATGAAAAGTGGAAAATAGACAATATCTCAAAATTTTTCAGAGGAACTGCATTAACTCAATATGTAAATTATTGCCTTAATATTCAAAACTTTGAAGATTTATGTTCAGTTCTTACAGAATAATTTTTACAAGTTCGTGTAATCAACTTTAAAGATTTTTCTCTGCATAATTCAACTAAAAATGATGATTTAACCCAATATTATCACAAAAAACTGAATTGTGATAGACAATTAGGTTTGACCCCTACCATAATTTTAGAAGCTTTGACTGATGGTTTGACTCCCCATTTAAGACAACTAATGACAATTAATCCACCAACTTCACCAACAGAATGGTTGACTATAGCCAGTAAGTTAATAAAATTGCAAGAAATACCTCTAGAGCAAAACAATCAAAATAATGAATGCTTAAGAGGACAAAGGCATGATTTTGTTCCTAGACAACCCACTTCATTTGTACCTCGACAATAAAGTTCGTATAGACCAAATTTTCAAAATTACTCGAAGTCGCATTCACACATTTATACTTATCATCGTTCCAATTTTGCGAATCCAGGATTTAGATCCCAACATACTTCCCACTTTCAACATGAGTGGCCTCCATCTCCAAGTAGAATTTACATAGGACAAGTTATACCTAACACATACCATAGGGCCCAAGTGTACCCTTTTCGACAAAATTTTGCTTATGACTTGCTTACAACTGACTCGCTCCCCCAGTGCACAGGAAACTTTGTTGGTTATCCCTGCGTGTGTGCGTAAATGACAGAATTCTTTTTTTTTCAAAGTATTCAAAATCACACTATATACTAGAATTCTAAATAAACACAAACAAAACTTTTTTTAAATTAATTTTTCCATAACACAACTTCTGTATTACCGAAAGTAAATTTTACTCTAAGCACAATTTCACATAATAATAGATAGCTCTATATAAATGACAGAATATTACTTTTCTCATTTACACAACTTCACATAACATTCAATTACAGTTAAAAAGTATTATTTGTACAATTTCCATAATATTTAATACTTCCTAGTAAATAAATTAAGTTTTACATTTCATTTAAGACATATCACTTCAAAAATTCGTTAAAGAAGCTCGCTCTCTGTGTGTAGCTTAACTTCTATAATTCTAAGTTCAATATTTTCATGATTCTGGTATACCGAAAGAAATTTCAGCTTTCGCTAAACGTAACTAATTTGTACAGATATACAACAAAAACTAGCATTTCACTATAACACATATAGACAAACAGGATTACAGGGAAAATGTTGAGAGTAGCTTTAGTACAAATTAACAAGCTCTTACCTTAACATTATTTGGCTGGCTGGGCACTAATACTAATCCTGCTGATTCCACCAATAAAAATGAATTCATCTGTGATTAACAATAAGTTCTAAGAATTCAATCACAAGGCTTGAGGGACGGAGAGTTGAGATGTATTTCTGATTGTAATAAAAACTTCCTTTAAACAAGGTTTAATTTCACATGTAGACGTAAAAATTTTTGAAGAATTAAATATTCAAAACATTCAGCGAATCACAAAAGCCGACTGCCAGAACTTCCATCGATCACTGAACGGTTACTTTTTCCCATTGCTTCTCCAGTTCGTCTTTTAATTCGTTCCGCTTAAGGCGGGAGAGTTCACTCTATTACCCTTTGGGGAACCTTTTGAGGTTACAATTTCCTTAAAAGAAAATCTTGATCAAAGAGCAGAAAAAATAGGATACCGAAACTCTATCCTACTCAAATTTAAAAAATTACAATTGCATCTTTATTTTATTACAGTACAAACAACTTCAGAACAAAAGGAATGGTAAGGTAGCTAATAGGATTTCTTGGTTTTCTAAAATATATTCTATGAATAATAAACAAAAGCTACAATATTTTAAATTATAACACATTAATAAAAAGGAAAATTTTAATGTCTTCGCTGTGATAGTTTTTCTCTCAAATGTATTTTTACATCTTACATAACTGTTGAAATCTGCAACCTTATGTCATATTCAGCATCCAATTTGTTTCTGCATTTTGTTTTTGTCGTAGCATACAAAGAGAAATGTTTTTAAAACGTTTTTTCAAATACATAAGTTGAAACAAATGACAGATGTTTCGCAGCTCTTATGACAATTTCAGGATATTCTTTTCTATCATCAATCAAAAAATGCATAATATCAACTTGACAAAATTTTAATTTCAAATGAGTGTAGCTACATATACATCAAATGTTGTTCTCTTTCTTTTATTGGTCACATTTTGAAAGGGATTTTAAAACTAGGATGATTTTTCTTTTTGAATAGGAAAATATTCAAAAAATGCTTTTCTTCTACAGATCTGATAAATTTTGGACCAAACTAAATTTTACATTTTTATCGAAATTAACGTTACAGTCTACTAAATTATTATGCAAATTAATAATGCATTCAATATTATCTTTTAAAATGAAATCTACCCAAAATTTCAATTTTAAAGGAGTGGTGTCACTTTTACTTTGTACCTTAAAAATAGTGATACTTGTTTCTTGCAGCGAGGTGTTGAACCCATTGAATTAGGGAAAACTATCTGCCAGGTACGCAACTTTTTAAATCCAAACTGCATGATATAATTTTTGAGCTATTTGAGTTGTATGTTCATATAAGAGAAAAATCCTTTTTCATCTTTTAATACGCAAAATCTTTGCAATACTTTTCCATGAGATAGCCAAAGGATTTCCCTGTGCAATAGCAGTGTTTTATGTGAACTGCCCATACTTTCACAAAGTAAATTAAAAATTCTTGCATTCATTAGCTTTGATTTGATAAAATTCTCATGTAATTTCTCATGTACTTTTTTTTTTTTTTGTTTTAAGCGTGTAAATACTCCATTCAGGTTCCTAAGCATTACCTTGGTACATACTTGATGATATGAATCCTGAGATATATAATGCTTTTTGAAGTATGAATTTAGAAAATTAAAAATTCCTTCCACAGTTTTTCTAGTTGATAGACTTCTGAAAATGAGCATATCTTTTTGAGCAGATGTTCCATGTATATATCTCACAATAACTAGCAAGATCGATAATCCAGCTATATCTGTAGTTTCGTCAAGTTGAATAACTAATCTATGTTCAGAAGTTTTCAAACGTCTTATGAGCTCATTTTCACAATAATTAGACATTTTTAACACGACTTGAAATTGTAGTATCCTAAAGGGGGATACAATCAATATAATTCATGTGTGGTATAGACATCCCCAATCACGGTAATAGCTACATGTTTTACACACGGTTTAGTTAAGATTTCTGCGATCACTTAAGCTTCGCCCTGTTGAGATATACGATAGCTGACACGATACAATGCTTAAAAAGCATTGTCGTTATTGTTTTCAACAAATTCATTAAGGTCATTTTTCCAATCTTCAACTTATATTTTCTCTTAAAATATTCAACATTTTTATTATGAAAAGCTGGTTCATTTGTTTCTAAATGTCTGTTCTGTTATGAGGGGTTTAAACTGCTGTTGTGCATCACATGTAACCTAATGCGTCTCGATAACAGCATGTGACTTTTACGTAACTTAAGATTTTATTTTTTCAATGAAATATGTATTTATATTTATTTTTGCAAGCAAATTACCATTAATAAATCGATCTTTTATAAAAATTAAAAGCTTACTAAAATTTTGGCACATTAATTAAGCAAATAGTGATCATTTGTGGACCCCTGGCAAAGTTTCAGGGAACATTAGGGCGCCGCGGAACATAGGTTGAAGACTTCTGCCTTAATTAACCTAGTCATGAAATGAATCGGCTTCACATCGGCATGGCTGCTTCAGCAGCACATAGGTAAATGAGCTTTAGCTACTTCATCGGATTCCCATTGTCAACGTAACATATTATAATATCTTGTAATTCTATCACTGGTTATTATTGTATTTCATATATTTTAAAACGATTTTCAATCTTCAAGTTTATTTTAGTAACATTTTAGATATTTGGTACTTGTACTCGTTAAATGCTGAAACAAGGAAAATATTTTTTAATTGCAAGATTATTCATAAAATTATTAACCTC
This sequence comes from Nephila pilipes, assembly GCA_019974015.1. Taxonomy (NCBI): domain Eukaryota; kingdom Metazoa; phylum Arthropoda; class Arachnida; order Araneae; family Nephilidae; genus Nephila; species Nephila pilipes. The sequence goes on from BMAW01080513.1 coordinate 72,816, forward strand.
ATCACAAATTCTTCTCTTGATGAAATAATAATATTGCAGATCATAATCCTTAAACCTGTACCCTTATTTATTATACCTCTCAACTCTTTGTCTTTTATATTGCAAATCACCGGTAAAGACAAATTAGTGTTCATTACAAATTTTTTTATATTTGGAATAATAATATAAATCATTCTTCATATCCTTAAAATCATTATTATTAAGAACAAATCTACCCATTTTTGTTACTTTTTAAGCTTTTTTTAACTGTAATATTTTAATTTGAAGAAATTCTTATGCTATTTTCAAATACGTTATTAAAACTGATACTTTTCAGGGTTCTCAAGGATGTTAGATTCATCTCGGCTGCTGAAAACGAACACAAAATTTTCGACTAGCAACGATTAATTAAAATTAAATTAAATTGCATTGATGTTTGTACTCATGCTTTATAAAGGAATGAAATTTCTAAACAGTGTAAGATAATATAAAATGTATTTTTGATTTGTTTATATTATGAGCCCATGAATATGATAAGATTTTCAATCAGGAAATTTGAGTAGATTTCACTGCGCACAAGATATTCGGTACACAAATTGCTCTTATGGCTTTCAATAAGTTGATTTATAAAGTGAAATATTCCTTATTTGATGTGTATATATTGTAAATGAAATAAAGGCTTTAAAAATGTTTCAATTTTTTAAAATTCCAAAAAAATTAAATATTCTCTTACTTCTTAAAATAATAATAATAATAATAATATATATATATATATATATAATTCTAAATTTAGGTACAGTTTAAAGAATGTATTATACTCACAATACTTATAATATTTCAAATGTAAAAGTATAATAGTTTTTAATCAAACTGAGAAAAATGCATTTAAATTTTAACATTCAAGTATAATGTTAAATTTTGAAACTTGCACTTTAAAACGCTCCAGGAAGATATAATTTCCCTTTTGTTTGCTCCGACAATTCTCTTTTTTCACTTTTTTTTATCGTTTTTGAGGTTCTCGGAGCAAAACATATTTTATATTATGTCAATATTCGCTGTCTATTTTGTTACATTTAGCAAAGAAAGTTTTTAAAAGCTTCTTTTCGTTTTTTCTTTGAACCAAAAACAAAGTATAAAATATTTTTAATCCTATAATTATTTTCAAAATTAATAGAAAAATTATTTTTTTTTTATTATTTCTTCATTGCCTTGGCTTCAGCTCATAAAAATGAGACTCTTAAGTTTTTCATTATTCTTAACTTCATTATTTTTATATTATTATAATTTTTTTGAAAAAAAATTATTTACCTTTTTTTTTTATATAATTTACAAAATAAAATCATTCTATTAAAGTACTCTATATTAAGTCCGTATGGATAAATAATATTGTAATAACTGATACAGTGGTTTTTGGCAGCAACGGAAATATTTTCTATATTTTTATTCGAAACGATTTGTGAGCAATTCTTAGCAATTTCACAATCTTATACCGTATCATCTTAGGGGTACTTTTTCAACAAACTAAACCACAATAAACTGTGCAGAGACATTTTTTCATTCCGGGTACATGTATTTTTTTCAATGACACCAGCACTGCCTTTAATCTTAAGCTTCTTTATTGTTTGTTCTGTATAAGATTTTTTAAAAATTATGGAATCAGGATTACTGATACAAAATAAGCAAGGAATTCGTATCTGATAATTTAATACTGAAGGGATTGATATATTCTTAGGTTTTTAATAGTTTCCTTGATTGACTGATTTGATAATTTTGAGAAATGGTTTGCTACTTTTCGCAACTTCTAGGAGAAATCACAAATTTCACTTCATTTCTCAAAAATGTGATCATTTCCGAAACCTCGCATTTCGCTCCTTTGTTTCTTTTTCTTTGAAAATCTAAAACCAAATCTAGTGGGAACAATTTCAATAATATCGGATTTAAATAAATTCCATATAAGCCATCCATTATATTTAGCGAACGTAAATCTATACCGACTTCTATTTCATTATATATTTTACTTAAGCCTTTCACATAAAAAAGAATTTCGAACAGGTTCCAAGTTTAATAATTTTTTCATGTAAGAATGTATAATATAATCAGTTCTAGTAAATCAGAGCCAGAAAGAAGGGAATTTAAAGATATGAGTTTTTCAATATCTTATAAAAGCATTATTATAACCGATTACTTTCTTTAAACATAAAAAGAAATCCATAAATTTTCTAGAACTACCAGAGACTCACGGAATTATAAATTTTGGTATGTTTAAAGCTGAACTCCAAGCTAAAGCTAAAGTATACTCCGAAACTCTAGATTTATTATGAACTTACAGAGTCCTCTGTATTTTGATTGGTGTAGTCTTTAATTTTGTTCATTAATTTAATCTTTGCTGATAATATTTTATCAGCATAATCTTCCGACGCTTTTAATTCACTTTTAATTCCATCCAGATCATCAAAGTATTCTTCTACTTCTAAATAAAGGTTTCTTAAAATTTGTTCTTTCGTATCTAAAAGCTCTAGTAACTCTGACAATGAGTTAAATTCCTCAGGAGCTGTTTCACCCTTTTAACCAGTTTAGTAATACTGGTTTGAACGTAACTTCGTGTTTCAAGTAGCTTCTATAGTTTATCCATATCTATACAGAACATATAAAATCATAAAACCTTACATCGACAGTCCAGAGAAAATAAAATTCTAAAATATCTAATATTTATTCTCTCTGTATGTGTACAGAATTAAATCCATATTACAGCAAAATTTCTTCAATTATTCCTTCCCGGTCGAACATCAGTGTTACAGAATATTTGTGAGTAGATTAGGTGCAAGAAAAAACTTCCATGAAACTAAGCAAGTTTATTTAAAACAACATAGCGAATAAAAAAAGAATGCATTTTTTGGCTATATCTGCCTCCCATACCATACCCTTTGGCTTCTAGCCTGCCGCTAAGTTCCTGGGTGAAAAGCAACATCGTTTATGAGATCATCATGGTCGGTAGCGCCCTCTGGTAGAACGATATGGGAATTATGTAGCACTAGTCAATTAAATATCTTATTTTAAATTCTAATCAAGGTATAAAAAAAATAAAAATAAAAAAGAGGTTGAATTTGTGAAAAATTTTCTAAACAGTGTCATAACTAATAGAAAAGCTAGAGAAACTGATACAGTTAATGAATTAGAGCCATAGAAAATTAAAATGAAAGTTAGAATAAGAATTATCCAGAACTCAAACTGAATCAAGCAACAAGCATTTGAATGAGATTAAAATCGCAATCCAAGGGAGGAACAATCCATTAGATGTTTAAACGTTAATACTCCTAGGAAACTAGAACTTTTGGGATTCATTTTTTCCTTACTTGAAGAGAATTTCGGACAAAAATACGTTCCTGAGATATTGAAAGTCAGGTTTTTATTGAACTTGTTAGGCGCGCATGTATCCAATATTATTGTGTGTATAAATGATGATAAAATGAAGGACTATGAAAATGTAAATCCACAGTTTTACGAAAATTCCAGCTATAAGCTCCAGCTTATCTAGAGAACTTTAGAAATGCAAAACGGTTGAATGAATTATATGTTCAATTCCCTTCTCAACTTGTTAATAATCATGAGAATTCTTTAAAATTAAGAAAGGTTTCAGATTTTGATATACTGGAAAATCTAATTGTATCATATAAGCTATTTCAAAACTTAGATAAGGAAACTGCTGCGAATAAATGTTAAACTAGGTGAAAGCCGATAGCTTCCAATAGAAATGACAAACTTAGTGATCTATCTCTGCATTTTCCTTCTTGCGAAAAGCCGTTAGTCGAAAATAATAATTATTATTTAAGCCTACTGAATAGTCCTATCGGGGTAAATGAGAAATAAATAATCCATAAATATTTCTATTTGATATAAAAGTTCGGTTAGCATTTTGTGTCAGGAAAATAGTTTTTTGACAAAATACCCAAATTATTTGTGATTATAAGTGGAATAGAATCAATTAAGCGTAATAAATTATGCTTTAATAGCTCTAAAGAAAGAGAAATTACACACTTTTTCTGTTTTTAAATTTAAGATTTTCGACTTTTGTAAAGAACGCCATCATAACGACATCTCAATGACGGCTGTAAATTTTATTCCGAATAGTTTGACTTTTATGATTCATATAAAAGTAACGCAGTTCTGTTTAGCATATCGATTGTTTATTTCATGGAAGAAACGAAAAAAGAATTTAATTACGCTATCTATTGGATGGATGATCAGTATTTAACTCTTTATATCACCAAGAGGTAAAAAATTGTTACAAATAAATAAAAAAAAAAAAGAAAAATCCCTATAATTGTATCGGGTTTACACAACCCTTCATTGACTATACAATGCTGTGGGAATGCATTGATAAGTAACCAAAATAAAGATTATGCAAGAAATCTGGATTTTTTTTTTTTGGTGCAGCTTAAGATAACTACAGATTGTACCTCTTCTCAATGAGAATGATATCTGTATTGAGAAATTTGTAAAGTAAAATTAGCAGACGATACGTTTCATATATCAGAGTAAGGATATATGTTTCTGGAGACCATGTAAAATACGAATAGAAAATTCAAATCTCATTTCACAGAATACTGTGTTTGGGTTTGTCGTATCAGATGGAATAACCCCGGTAAATGAGATTTTTGAGAGTTCATTGAAGGATTATAGAAGAGATATTAAACTTGGATGAGACTCTAAGACATTTCTAGAATTTGGAATTTATAGCTTCAGCTGAATTATTAACTGAAAAAAAGAATCGGAGGAATTTTTTAATAACACCCATTCGTGAGAATTTAATGGCAAATATACTGTTTTTTTACCATTTAAAAGGAAACATAAGGAGCTGGGTGATTTTTAATCTGTAGCAATCAGACAATTTTTTAACATGGAAAAATATTAGCGAGATAACCACAGTTATATAAAAATTATTTCACGTTTATGTTTGAAAATTTTGATCTTAGACGCTTAAAAAGATAAACATCGAATGCAAAAAATTAGCCAACAAGGAATCTTTCTATCTTCCTTATCATCTTGTGATTAAAAAATCAGATGCTTCTACATTTCTCAAGATAAGTATTTGATGGAAGGGCAGGGACAACAACATTGTTTCTCTCAATGATAAGTTCGACCGAAAGTTCAGCAAGATCTGTTCATTACTTTACAACGATTTTGTACTATTCCAGTATATCACAGGCAAATGGAAATTTTAACTTCAAGAGAGAGAGATATGCCAGCAAATGAATCTCTATCTCCCTGTCAGATTTCATAAAATATTCAAGAAAATCACAGTTTTCCCTGATGATCAGAATTTTCAACGAACTATCTTAAGAGAAAACCTCCTTCAGATGAAATAAGTTAAAATCGTCACTTATGATTTGACTTCTAGTCTTTATTTAACGACTGAAGTACTTGAGCAATTACAATTCGGCTGATGAGATGCATTTTTTTTTTTTTTTTTTTTTTTTTTTGCCATCAATTGTTTCTTTGCGTGATTTCCATACGAATGATTCCTTAATTGGTACATCAGCAAAACTAATAGTAATTGAACTAGTACCTCCATTATAAAATATAATGAAAATAGGTGGCTTTGAACTTCGTTAATGATCGTAGAATAATCCCAGTGAACTTCAACCCTTTCCTGATTAATTGATTCAGATAAAATCTAATTTGA
>BMAW01080520.1:0-12438 GCA_019974015.1 Nephila pilipes
AAAAAAAAAAAAAAAAAAAAAAAAAAAAAAAAAAAAACCGATTCAAATTCCAAGTATAACCATTATTTCGTCTAATGAATGTAGATTCTCCGAAAATGAAAGAAATTTAATTAAATATTTTATTATTTTATTTAAGAGTGTGACGTCCTGGCTTCTCAATATAGGATTTGATCCACTGAAATTCTCCAAGTATTCAATCAATTAAATAATGAAGCATTCTCAGATCTTAGACTGTTTTTATTTCTGTCTAAGAATTTTCAAAATCCACATCGCGTTTTTCGATTTTAGAGCAAAAGTTTTTTTCCTCGCTTTCTCAATCAAAGATTTCACAAGTCATTCAAAGTTTCTTCATAAGTCGAGGTTCTCAAATCAAAGAACATCATAAAAAAGCCTCAAAGTTAGTTAAAAGGAAATACACATGAAAACCCGTCTCAACAAGTGTTTTTTTAAAATCCAAGTGCACCTGTTATTTCGAAAATACGTTGTTTACATACACACACACAATATATATATATATATATATATATATATATATATATATATATATATATATATATATATATATATTGTAATTCATCAAATGATAAAATACCGTAAAAACACATTTCTCACTTTACGATTAGTTCACAATTACGGTTAAGTTCAAAAGATTGGCAGCAATGAAAATGTGTGCTGTATTGAAACTTTCACCTGGCATCTTCCTTTTTCTCAGTCGCGTTTGTGTTTATAAAATGTAGTTAGAAATTTTTAAAGAGGGTTTTTTTCCCCCTCTTGATAGTAATTGCTTATGTGGGACATGGGCCTCGGAAGTACGCTTACTTTAAGATAACAATATTCATTTTGAATAATTTTACTTTTTCCAGAATTTAATACTTATTAATTTTTGCTGAGATTTTGGTGAAGTTTTGAGTTGGTGTAGCACAACCACCATTAATTTCATATTATATATTTTTACTGTCAAAATAAACATTTTTTCTTGTATTTACATATATCCACAGGTGAAGAGTACTTTCAGCTTTTGATAACTGATCACCTTTAATTAGATAGTTAAATAAATAAAAAAATAGCTAAAATACCTCAGTTTTGTTGTTTTGACAAAATTTTTGAATTTTGAGGACTGTTTTTAACTTCATAAAGAGTTATTCTGTCATCTTAGTAATTTTGAAGATTCAAATTTCTTAAGAAAAAAAAATTAAGAATATGTAGATAAATATGACTTATCTATTCCTTACTTAAAATTTTCCGCATACATTCTTTGATTTGCCAGGTCGAAATGTTAGTGATGTTTGAAATTTATTAATAGTATCGAAATCCACACTAAATTATAAAAGACTTTCTACTCCATTGTTATTACATGACATTCTCGTTTTTTCACACATTAAAAAAAAAAAGAAATATAAAAGTTAAAAGAAAAAGATAGAAAGAAAAAAAGAACAAAAAAAAAGTTTCTGCACACTAAATTACAAAAATTGTGTTGAAATAACCGTGTGGACAATTAAACAAATGAAAATCAACGATGTCTGTGCAGCAATGCATACAGAAATCCAACTATTTAATATAATTGCCTATTTCTTTACAAATTGCCCAGCCAGTGTCTTATTTTTTCTTGATTTCTGGCTTTATCCAACCTGTTCGTGAATGGCATGGTGTATTAAAACAAGTTGGAAGAATACAGACATGATATTAAACTTATTTATTATTTATTTACTATCCTCATCAAGGTGAATTTCTTTAACATTTCCAACTGCACGACAGTTTCTTAAATGACACTGTGAAAAGAAAAATAACGGTCGATTTTTCTAGCTTCAGAATAAATATTTGTTTAATAACACAAATTAAGTAGATGGGGCCTCTGTTTCTTGTTGAAGCTTCTAAACAAGTTCAGGCCCCATTCATTCAAGACTTGAAATTAGGCTAACAACTCCGAGAGCTGCTGACTCTCGTCATATGTATTTTCACGTGATGCTGCTGTGTACTTAATACGATGATATATTAATAATGCTCGGATAGAATTAAATATATTATCATAAATCTAAGCCCTGAATTATATGTGTTTATGAATGCATTGATTAAAATGTTGTAAACAGATTATAAATCCTTGAGTGAATCTATAGCAGCTTTCCAAATTCATCCTAAGGAAATCAACAAACACAGAATATGTTTTTACGTTTTCACACGCAACTCATGTAAGTAAACTCGTTTCTTTTTTTGTGAATAATTTAATATAAATATCTTTCACCCTTCGTTTTATATGTCATGCATATAAATTGTGTTCTGTTTCATTTCGTCGAATTATATTCATTGTCATAATATCATCCAAATATAAACATATTTTACGTTAAAAATCAAGAGACCGATTTCTTAAAATTAATTCAAGTATTGTCATTGAGACCACTACTGTATGTTAAGTTAGAACATAATAGATGCTATACAAATATAAAGATTACAAGTACCCAAAATAAAATAGATGTGTTAGATAAGAAGAATAAATCACAGAAGGATGACCCCTTACGAAAAGCGACAGAACGAACGGAATATTATCGTCATAATAAGGCGTCTTTTTTGTTACTACGTGCTCACTTCTGGCAAACTATAAGCGATAGGTGTGCAACCTACTAGCTTGTCTTACATGAGAACATCGAATTTTGAACCGGCTTCTCCGGTCACTTTTCGAAATGGCTGTCCATAAGTAGAAAAAAAATTAGATTTAGGCCATCTCTTTGGGCCAATATGTGTAATTCGTGATAGATTTGCCTCCAACTAACTTGTCTTACATAAGAACAACGAATTTTGGTGAGGTTTTTCCGGTCACTTTTCGAAATGGCCGTCCATAAGAAAAAAAATTGGACTTTGGCCACATCTTTCGGTCAATATGCGTAATTCGCATAACAGTCGTACTTTGTTCTTAGTTCATAATCCTTATGTACTGCTCAAATGTGTATGAATATAATTTTTAACAATAAAACCGAATACTGAATGCATTATACGACAATTCTCGACTGACTTTCTGAACAGAGCTTCCATTTAAATTGACACTTGGTTAAAAGAATGTTTACTGTATCAAGTGGAAAAAACTTTTTTTTTGCATGCAATGTTATTGACAGGTCATTTTAAAACTCTTAACTTTAAAAACTTTAAAAATTTTAAACTTTAAGTTGTTTCTTAAACTTCTAAAAGATATCAAGTTATTTTTAATAATTTTTGAATCATTATTACTATTCAGCTTAATGATGAGAATAATTTCGTGATTCTTCTCTCTTGGAACTGAAGCATGTGTATCTGTTAAGTTCCACATATATTTTTATACAGATAATAAGAAAGAGAGTTTCGAAATACAATTCATCCGCAAATAAAGCATAAAATCCAGAGCTAAAATTGTTAATTATAAGAAGTGTTGTGAAGTTTTTTTATTTATTGTTTTATGATAAATCAAAAAAGTTTAATAAATTTATTCAACCATTGAGAAATTCATTTAAAAATTTGAATAAAATAAAAATTTAAAAAAAAATGAATTCCCAAAGTTAATTTTAGTTTTCTGGGCCAATTTGTATGTTTTTTAAACTTTAAAATTTATTCTAAATAATATGGTACTCTGGGATTTAGGTAATGTGTTTGAAATCTGGATCAAAAACTATTATCATATACACTGAAGTGCCAAAATCATGCGATACTTCCGAATTTCAATCGAGACCTCCTTTTGCCCGGTGAAGGCACTGGACATGGCTTTGACTCAATAAATCGTCGGAAGTGCCCTAAAGAAATATTTAGTCATGCTGTCCCTAAAGTTGTCTTTAAGTGCGAAAGTACTGCAGGTGCAGGAATTTGTATACGAACACCTTTCTATTACTTCCCACATATGTTGACAGAATTCACCCCTGGCTTTTTAGGTAGTCGCGAAGGATTTCAATCCGTGACATGGCGTTTGTTAATCTGGAAAATTCGGTATTTTTATGATTATATGAAGTCCATGAATGGTAGCAAACAGTCTCCAAATAGCTGAACATAATCTTTTCCTGTCAATGACTTGTTCAGTTTGACTAGAGCAAGGGTCTGCAAACTGGGTTCCCTGGGACTTTTACAGGGGTTCCGCAAGGGATCACTATTTACTTTATTAAAGCACCAAAATATTAGACAGTTTGCTTTTAAAAATAAGTATAAATAAATATTTTATGAATTAAATAAAATCCCGTGCTTCAAATACATTAATCGAGACGCATTTAGTCACATATTGGCCTCCGTTCTTTGGCTTAGGTCAGGGATATTCAACACTTTGGGGAACCCTTTGAGATTAGCTCGTTTTCTTTTATACTTTTTCGAGAGTTATAAAATAAAGAGACCAAACATATAATTTTGTATGGCCCTGAACTCGCCGAAAACATTTCAATTAGACGCATTCGTTTTAGATATATTTTTTCTAAATTTTTTCCCCCTTTAAGGGTTTGACTTCATGATAGGTAATTGGGGAGGGTTGTGGCAACACAATGAACGTTGACAGGAAATTTTATGAATCAGTAGGGAACCCGCTCTTTTTTTTAGGGTTGAAGCATTTTCCATTGAGATTTTCGAGCAAAAGGGTGAGGGTAAGAATTTCTTTAGTTGCCATCAATAGGGGCACTAGGTATCAGTAAGTGTCTGTATGACAGCTTGGCTTAAGATTTTATTGGATTTGAATTAAATACGTTCTTTGATGTAGTTTTTGCGATATAACTATTTATTTAAATGAAACAAAAAGCCGCTTTGAAGAAGAAAATATATTTTCTACTCACATTTGATTTCATACTAATTTGAAGCCTTAACCAATTGAAGGTGGGGATGTGAATCTCTTATTTTATTCATTTCGGCAAATTACTTTTTCTGTGTCTTCTTTGCTTGGTTAACTCACATTTTTTTTCTTCTTCACATTAAAATTATCAAATGGAATTAAGTTTTTGTAAAATATCTGTAAATCTCTAGAAATATCGTTACTTAAATATTTATATATAAGATATCTGCACAATTTCCAAAAAATATATATATATATATATATATATGAAAACAATAAATGTATTCTATTTTTTCTTTTTTTCTTATTATAATCAATACTTTCAGTTTTTAAAATAATGATTATTTCATTATTTGATGTAAAAAAAAAAAAAAAAAAAAAAAAAAACCACCGAACACCTCAACATTAAAAATATTTTAAACTCTTTAACTTATTACTAATGAATAATTTTTAAGCTCCTTTTTAGTAATTTTACTGAAACTTAATGGAATGGATAATCAGAACCTCAAATGAAATAACAGCCCTTCATACAAGATTCATCTAAGGCCACGCAATCGCTGTGTATGAGAGACAAAGATACCGAAATGAATAATAAAATTGTCTCCTCCATAGGGTTGTTGTCGACCACCCACATCTTAAAAGGGGGAAGGAATAGACTAATTCTGTTTTTTCGAAGATGGGAAAGAAAAGAGAAATCTTTCCGGTAGCTGTGCTTAAGTGCAACATTTTAGGCATCGCCTTACACAAAAAAGTAAATCGCTTGGAGGTTTAAATACAGTCACGCAGAAGTGAGTTTATTTTGTTTTTATATCATAATTGATAATTCTTATTACTTATTTGCAATTTATACAACCCTAGCAATAATTGATATGTGGTTAAAAACTGGTGAGCCTCATACAAGGAATACAAAAAATAGTTTCGCTGCTACTGGTGAAATTAATCAGATGTTAGAATCAAAAAGTTGTCAGGTGACTCAGATTTACCCATTTGTAAAAAGCGGAGGTAAAATGAAGAATACATAAAATTTAGTTTTACCTGGAGTGGTGATGAAAATGAACCAAAAGGATTATGCTTTGAATAAAAGATATTTAGAAACAAATCATCCAACTTTACATAATAAAAGTATTGAGTATTTCAAAAGAAAATGTAATGAGTTGAAAAATAGAAAAAGGACCTTTAAGAACTTTATTAAACACGATATGATAATGCTTTGGAAGCATGGTATCGAATCAGTTATCGTATTGCTCAACAGGGTCTCATACGATCGCAGAAAGCTTAATTAAACCTTGTATGAAAGATGCAGTTACTTCTATGATTACGGAAGAACATGCTAAATTAATTAAATGCGTACCTCTATCGGATAAAACAATTTCAAGGCTTGTTAAAGATATGTCTAATTTTTGTGAAAATGAGCTGATAAGACGTTTGAAAATTTCTGAACATGGATTTACAATTCAAATTGACGAAACTACATTATCGATCTTGGATTATCGATTTTGCTCGCTATTGTGAGATATATACATGGAACAGCTGCTCAAGAAGATATGCTGATTTTCAAAAATCTACCTGAGAAAGTAGTTGTTCTACCTATACAGAACAACTACTGAAGAAATTTTCAATATTGTAAATTCATATTTCAAAACGCATGATATATCATAAGATTTGTGTCATCAAATATGTACCGATGGAGCAAAGGCAGCTTTTGGAAAATTTAATGGCGTAGTTGCACGCATGAAACAAAAAAAAAAAAAAAAAAAAAATCCTCACATGAGGAGTACTCATTATTTTCTCCATCGACAAGCTCTTCCAGTGCAGAAAATGTTAGAATGTACTTAATGACTGTGTTAAAATTATATATTTTATCAAATCAAGACCATTAAATTCAAGACTTCAATTTATTGTGTGAAAGTACAAGAAGTTTACATAAAATACTATTATTGCGCATTGACGTCCGTTGGTTATCTCACGGGAAAGTGTTGACAAGATTTTGAAAATTAAAAGATGAAATAATAATTTTCTTATATGAACATGCACCTCTCAATAAGCCCAGAAATTAATTGATAAAGTCAAGATTCAGAAAGTTATGTATCTAACAGATATTTTTGCCTATTTCATTGAGCTCAACACGTCGCTTCAAGGAACAACTATCACTATTTTCAAGGTACAAAATAAAATTAACGCCACTCTTTCAAAATCGAAATTTTGAGCAGATTGCATTTTGAAAGGTAATATTGAATGCTTTCATAATTTGCATAATATTTTAGAACACAATAATGCTAATCCCGATAAAAATGTGAAAATTACTTTGGTCCAACATTTATCAGATCTGCAAAAGACATTTCTTGAATATTTTCCAGTTCAGAAGGAGAAATTATCTTGGATTCAAAATCCTATTCAAGATTGTGACACTTCCGAACTCTCAATAAAAGAAAGAGAACAACAAATTGATAAATTGACAGACACTCAACTGAAACTGAAATTTAATCAAATTGACATTATATATTTTTGGATTGACATCAGAGAAGAATATCCTGAAATCACCAAAAGAGCTGTGAAACAACTAATGTCATTTGTTTCAACCTATGTATGTGAAAGATCTTTCTCATTGTATGCTGCGACAGAAACAAAATGCAGAAATAGACTGGATGCTGAAGATGAATTAGGTATCAGATTTTAACAATTATTCTAAACGTAAAAATACTTTTTACTGAAAAACAATCACATCTAAGTTATTAAAAATCTTTATATTAATTTGTTATAATTTAAAACATTATAGCTATTGTTAAAATATAGAAAAAAAATATCATTAGCTACTTTACCATTCATTATCTTAGATGTTTGTATTGCGATAAAATAAAAAATGCAATAATAATTTTGTAAATTTGAGTAGAATTAAAGCTTTGATATCCCATTTTTTTCTGCTCTTTGATCAAAAGGTTCCTTCAAGAAAGCAGTGAGCTGAAAGGGCTCCCCAAAGTGTAAAAAATTGAATACCTCTGGACTATAGGATCTAGTACATGTCTATAAGAACAGCCTATATTCTTACGGATTATTAGCCACTTACGGAAGCCACTATTAGCTTGCACAGTGTTTTGTTAACAACTTGTGCCCATGACATCCCTTGGTTTGTACCACACTCGAATTTAACCATCAGCTCTTACCAACTAAAATCCTGACTCATCTGACCAGGGAAAGTCTTACCACTCTTCATAGAATTCATCCGATACAGTCAAGAGCTCAGTAGAGACACAGTAGCCGATCGCGTGTTGTTAGTAAAAGCATTCGAGCCAGTTTTTTTGCTACCACAGTTGCGTATCCTGAAATCTAATTGGGGGGGGGGATCCATATCATCATTGCCGTGAAAGAAGCAATTTCTTTAGTTTAGAATTACCACTTGGTAAAAACTAAAGATTACGCTGCATCAATCTTATTTCTCCTATTTAAAACTCTTCAAAAATTGACATAATTTGTATCAAACTATAAAAATTATAAAAATAAAAATCATTAACGAAAAATATTAAAAATACCTCAAGGGAAAAAAATCCTACTAATTAGAATTGGTGGAATCCTATAGAATTCAAAAATTGTTAAAAACCATTAGATGATTGAAAAATTATCACAATTTAAAAAATGGTTATGAAGGTACGAGCATTATAAAATTAAAAATTCTATAAATATGATTTTTACAAAGTTATATTTATTCTCCGCTTTTGTTTTTGAAAAATTACTTAATTCTTTTTCATTTACGGATATAGTTTTTTTCATATGTATATAACAGAGTTAACTTAAATGCATTTCAGATGTACTGTTATCTTAAATATTTTTTTAAATATTTCATAGTTGTAAACATTCTTTCATCAGTATATGTTGTAACATACAATGAGACTAAAAAAAATTCTTTTTAAGTTTATGGATTCTCGAGAAAATATCTACGTTGTACTTTTGCTCAGACTGTTGTACCAATAACATATTTTCCTTAACTGATATTCTGCAGTCAAAATAGTTATACTACAATATGACAAATCTGAACAATATGTTTCGTTCAGTATTTCTAATTTAATTTCACATCTGCAGTTATGATTTCATTGTGCGGCACGATTGAAACATTTAGTGGGCTCATAACTACTTTCCGTTTTGTGAATCTCTTTAAGCTGTGTAAAAGTACAGCATTAAAATATTGATAAAAATTATTATCCTAAGATGAAATTCGGGTGATTCTACTGGAATATTAAATTGATGAGTTTGCTAGTCATCGAAGAATAATTCTATAGTCCTCATCTATTATTATTTGCTTCAAACCAGATTTCAATTTTAGGGAAATGGAATCGAAAACCTTCTCTGATTGATTGCGAATCATTTCAAATTCTTTCATATTATCGTCACGCAGCTGTACTATAGTAATTAGGTCCACTACCTTATATTGTAGAATCATAGATAAGTGCAAAGTAAGAAAAAGTATTTCTTCTGTCGAAAATAAAGTAATGACGAAATCAGAACTTTTCTCAATGGATTTAAAAGAAGGAAGACCCCAGCAGATAAATCCTCATCATGCCAATTTTCTATTAATTCAAGAGTATGAATCAATGGCTGGAATAATTCCACCATCAGCTAAACAGATTCTCATATCCCTCTGTTCAACGTATGGGAAATAGTTTTTCAATCCTTCTTTACCGGAAGAAAGGCACAGTTCTAATATACCATATCGAAAAACACTATTTGTTTTTTGAGTATTCATGAACGATTAACATTTTCTCAATGAATTGGACACAATTATGAACATATTTAATTTGACATACGTCTGAAATAGCCAAATTTAGAGGTAAAGTGAAGAGCTATGTATATGTGCATAATGCTGATCGAAAATTTCTCTTATATTAACTTGCACAACATTAAATGGTCCAGACACGGCAGCAACATCATCATACCCTTGGATTCTTATATGACTTAATTCCAAACTAAATTATTCTAAAGTTTTCAAAATTGGGCTTGCTAGATTTTCTTTACGTCTTGAAATTACTGGCACAAACTGTAAAAAAATTTAGTGAGGATTTGTTGTCCTCACTTTCTACTAATCTTACTCATACAAGAATATTTGGAATAACATTCATTACTCTAAGTTCTGCAAAATAATTTGTTCTTTTTTCATTTTTTAAAAATATGTTTCTAATATTTTTAAACCTGTCAATGATCTGATATGTATATATTCATATCAGCAGTGAAATGGGCTTAAATACATACTTACAACAATTTTTTTTCATGATTTTGAAATAACACGGTTCACTCAAAAACTTTTTTACACGAATTTTTTGTTCTAACACGAAGGCCCCCCCCCCCCAATTTTTTCCAAACATTCAAATGCTTTTTTACCACCTAATATCATCTCTTTGATTCAACTACTCGATAAGGGTATTATAGTAGCGTTTAAAATAAAAGCAAACGTTCAAATATACTTTAGACTCAGTGGAAGAAAGAAATTTGGCTGTTGTGGAAGCATGGAGAAAGTTTACGATTATTGATTGTATTACACATGCTTCTTTTGCCTTCAAACAATTGCGCCGATCGACCTTTGATTCTGGTTGGAAAATTTTTTTGCTAGCAATTGGTTTAACAACATGCAAACGGCTGACATCGAAGAATTGATACTAGAAAGCTCTTTGGATGAGGACGATTTGATTCAATTTATGACAATTTATGATTATAAAGAAGTCGATAACGACAAAGTCGAAGATGAAGTTCAGCTATTAACAGCTGATTTAATTCAATTCGCAAGGGCTTGAAATTTGCTACAAGTACAGAACATTTTCTTACTCATGAACCTGACATAGCGCATGTATTAAAATTATATATCAAGAATTATATGAGCAACTTGAGACCCCAAAAAGTTGCTAATAACAGACTTTGTAACAACTACAAGAAATGAACTTAGTCCGTTAATAACGAGCGAAATTCTTCATTTGAATCAAAGCCGACAGTTGTGCTAGACATATCTGATACGTCTACTGATGACAGCATTTTTGATTTAGTTCGTAATAAACGTGCACGCATATTATCAAGTAGTGATGAATAGTTGTTAGTAGTTTTATTGCAAATTTCAATTTGAATTCTAAGTTTTTTCATCTTATACAATTTTTTAAAGTTGTGGAACATATCCTCAAATTTACCATGCGTCGCATGTAATTTTTTACACGAATTTTTTTTTGGGTGGTTTTCTGAGGAACGTATCTAACGTGTAAAAAAAGAGTTGAGTGTACTTGTTTCTGTTTTACAAAACTCCAAATGTAAATGTAATAAAAATCGAGTCATAACCTTAACACTTAAAAATAACGTAAATTGATACAAATTCTTTGAAACAAATTTTCTACAGTGTTACATATGCAATATACTTTGGGCTCAATTCTTATGATAAAATTATACAGCAATTATACAGAAACATTAATAAAAATGTCTGAATAGAATATCAGCATTACTTACACAGATCGAAAGAAGTATTCAAATTCTGGTAGTTCTTGAAAATTACGCAGCTGATTTATTTGAATTTCGCGACGGTTAATTTAACAACTACTGATATCCATTCCCCGTTAAAACAGCTGCGGTATTTCATTGAAACAACCGATATTTCAAGCAATAAAAGAACAAAGGCGCTTCTGTAATCCTCCTGAATAATATTTAAGAAGCAGTAAAATTTTCGAAAGCCTTCTATTAAATTACCTCGGCATGATGAATGTATGTTTTTCATGATAGATTTAGAGAATGAGAAAAATATTTTTTTAGGTAGAGACTAAAAAGATATCTGCATTAATATGGAAATAAATAATAATCATGTGAGAATTACATATCACCGTTCCAGAGGATTATTAATACAATGAATGCATTACAAATTTAAATTTTTTTTTTTTTTCAAATCAAAAAAAGTTGATGATTTTAACACAATTCTTCTGACACTGCCTTTTCCGAGTAGGAAACACAAATTCTTGAAAATGTTTACCTCTTGCGAATAAGATCTTCATTCATTTAATATTGAACTTTAAAACTCACGGTCAAAATTCGGACTATTTCAAACATACAGTAGAATTAAACATTATAAAAGTATATGATAACAAATATAAGAGAAAATTACAGCTATCATAGTTATAAACATGTGTTCTTAAGTTAATATTAAATGACTTTATGTGTCAAATGGCTTATGTGTCAAATAAACAAGCGTAATCAGAGTAACTGCATATATTTTTTTTTTTAAAAAAAAAACAGTTATCGATGACATATTCATTTCAGACTATATTATTGTAAACATTAATTGATGAATTTTCCCAACTTATGCACATAGTGTGAATAAATAGAAAATATATCAAAATGTAAATCTTTTCAGTAATTTTTTAAACAAAAGAAATCTAGCAATTATTTTTCATTTTGTGGTATGAACGTAGCTTTTCTCTCTCAACAAAAGCGTTTGATGATTTTTAAAAATTTAATTTATATATATTATATAATTATATTATTTCTATTCACACACGCACGCACACCTCCCACACACCTCACCCTCTCTCTCTCACACATATATGTAGAATGGGGTTGATAAGGTGTTCATCGAATCTACGATGGTATGTAACACATTAGGCTGTGGTTGTCTAGAGTCTGGATTCCATGTAATGTTGTCGAGCAATACGTAACAGCCTTCA
>BMAW01080533.1:9239-35854 GCA_019974015.1 Nephila pilipes
GGACAATAGTAAATTTTTCCGATATTAAAATTAAAGGAAACTATAAATTATTAAATTGAATATATTTAAACTAAATGTAATTAAAATTAAAGGAAACGATAAATTATTAAATTGAATATATTTAAAATAAATGTAATTAAAATTGAAGCAAATGATAAAAAAAATTGAAAAGTGATCTGGTACATCAAAAGTTATCCACCTAAAACATTAGCCCCTTTAATGGCTGAAAAAATGGCTACCTCAAAGTTGTCTTAAAATTCATAATAATGATATTTATTTTCAGTCATATCTTGATTCCTGTTTACATAAGATTTAAGACAATACAAAAATAAATAAGTAAATAAAATACTTAATTTGTATTTTTGTTTCACTTCCATCCAATAAAAAAAGTAAGGGAAATTTATTACGATATATTTTTGAAAATTGATTTCATTAGTGGTGAAAGCAGGTATCAGACATATATTACATATGTTTTATTTCAATCCAATAAAAAATTCAGGAGAAATTTACATTGACGTATTTTTTTAAAATTAAGTTCGTTACTGGTGACAGCAGATATCAAAAATATACACAAAAATAAGATAAATTTTTAAAAAGTGGTCAGATACAACATTTTTGGGTTAACTAAAACAATAGACCCTTGAGTGGCTAATAATGAAGCTATTTCTTATGAGTACAGTTTTTCATATAAACGTTTTCGAATTGGTTACCGAGCATAAGCCTTTTACGATCTGTCCCTTTCCAAATAAAGGTTTGCCGATCCCTATATTAAAAAGTGAGTCAATTTTAGCGGGACAGTGTATGTATTCCACTCTCTTTCCCCAGCCGTTAGCAGTGTCACAAAACTAATTGAAAAACATTTCTCTTCCTACGTCATATGATGGATGTTGTCGCGCAAAAACAATTAACCATCTTATCATACTTAGTAGTAATAAGAGCTGCAGAGCGTATCAGATGACTAATGACCAATCAGCAAGATACTGATTCGACCTTCGGAGTTTTTTTTTTTTTTTTATCAAGAGTATTAGGATCGCTCTACAAATTACTTCCATAGCATTACAAATTAAAAAACTGATTCGTTTTGAGAAGGTAATTAAAAATAAGGTTCTGATTATTAACCCGATAAGTTTCAATAGCTTGCGGAATGGAAGTAGCAAATGCGAAAGAATGAATTGCCTCCGTCACAAGTGATATAACTTTTCTTATCGGGAATGAAATACATTATAAAAAAAAAATATTCTTTTTTTTTTATTAATTGTTATATCATTTAAAATTTAGATAGTTCTTTGTAAACGGAAGACCCTTTTGCTGTGCTCGGATTGCATAAATCCTTCGTTATGGTGCAGGACCTGCTCTCTGAAGTAGATATTATTTAAAACTAATAATTTTGAGATTAACTCAGTAATGATTAAGCAATTAGGCCGAATGGAGTTATCATGTGGTGGGGAGAAGATGCTCCGATCATAGATGAGATTAGAGAATTAGAATTGAGATATATGACTCAAATGAAGAGAATATCCTTTGGTGCATCATGAAATGTATTGTTTAGTTTAGTTTAGTTTTTATTAACGTCGCACTAGAAGCAACACGAGGGCTATTGGCGACGGACCTCGTAATTTTGAACCACGATCATGTGACGAGGACGACACCTGAGTTGGCAACCCCCTCTCCTAACATCCACACCACACCAAATGAAATGTATTGATACAAACAGTATTTAAGATCACATAGCTTAATTTAACATACCTTGAGGAGAATGATAGTGGTGTCCCAATCGTTAAAATTATCCGTGTATAGGAATGTAGATGTTTAGTGTGTGACTCGCGAGTGCAATATGTCTGTGTCGTAGGTGAATGTCAAATATCGTGAATGAATCTACCAAATTCTTGACGAACATCTGATTTAAGAGCTCCACCTGGAAGGATAGAGGGTAACCGCAAAGAGGAAGAAAGCACTATTTCCTTCTGAAATTGCAATCCACACAGTGGCGAAATATAATTCCAATTCGCCTCTTGTGCCATAGCTAAACTCAATACACTAACACTAAGAGTCAATAAGTCGTTCAAGAAGACGTTAGACAGGTTTCTCACATTATATTTATTGGACAACTTACTACTATAGCAACAAATGTATACTCACTCTACCAAAAATATCACCTTAGGTATATTCATTTGTTCCATCAATATCTAATTTAACGGAGTCTTACCAATATATTAGAGTTGAGGCTGTCTCGACTTCTAAGCTTCACTATGATGTCGATAACTTGTAGCAATTCTCGACCCCGTCTTCGACTCTGGAACATTTGCCAAACGCTAGAACCACTCGACCTCGTCTTCGACTAAGAACAACTGTTAAACACTAAAGTCACTTCCCCTCTTTAGTATGTCTCAAGCTTAGCTTATATAAATTCTATCTCCCTCGCTTCACTTTATTTCTACTTGCCTGTAATTTAAATATTCACGTTTCATTTTTGGTTGGGAAGAAGCTGCATAAAAATAGCAATCAATCTTAATTAAAAGTCACCAGAGTTAGTGAAGAGAAAACCGCGAATAGCCCAACGTCACAATACTTCTGAAGAAAAACCATTCAATGCCCCCCATGGGTCTTTCATGAGTGGAATCAAAGTGTCCAAAAGGGACTACCCCGAAGCAAAACCACTGGTTTCAAGATCGTGAGGACAACATTTCAGAATTTTACTTGAAAGTTAGATGGTTTGTTGAAAACGAATTACTTTTAGCTGCGTGTTGTGGGATAACACAAAATAAAACAAAAATAAGTGGTCGTGGTAACTTAGTGATCATGGTCTCGCATCCTCTGTTGTTTTTATAGAGTCGGACGTTCAAGTTTTTACCCCCTATGGACCAGCCGTGTATCGGGGCTGATGCACATTAAATCTGATAAGGGTCCAAAATTTTCCCAGGGCATTGTGGGGAAGTTTTGAGAGAAGGTTGTCAGCTCAGTTGTCGTCTTCGTTACTTGGCCAAGGCTCAAAATTAACAGGTTCGTCTCCAATAGCCCTCGTGATATTTCTAAGTGCGGTGTTATTTAACACTAAATCAACTCTAAAAGCACTAAAAATATTTTAAATACATCTCTAAACTATTCACTTTAGACCATTGTCTAAATGTTAGTTTAATTCATAAGTTCTGAGTCTTAATTGGCGTATCTTCTCGAAAAAAAGTAATTATACATTTCTCCCTTTAAAAAAAATGTTCCCGATCTTGAAATCGATATTTCCTCCCAGGTGAAGTATATTTTGTTAAATACTGAAAAAAGAGAGTATAGTACTTGTCAAAAAGGTTTCGCTAACAAAGCGAACCAATTTCTACTTTTATTACGAACTGATCTGGCTTAAAAGGCAATTAAAACTATTTGTTGAAACATGCAATCGATGATTTTTGATATTCATCAAGCTTTTCAGCTTGATATTTCTTGCATTGCATAAGGGGGGGGGGGCACTGTTAGTCCTGAACGCCGTCTAATTTTGCTTTAGTCTAGTGATTGGTTATTAACATCGCACTAAGAAGCAGCTCATAGACTAATAGCCCCGGACTTCGTAATTCTGAACCAAAATCGAGTGACGAGAACGACACCTGAACTTACATCTCCCTCTTCAAACATCCACACCATGCCAATGGAAGGACTTGGGTCCTCGACCAGATTTAGCGAGCATAGCCCTGCTACACGACAGGTCTTTAGAAGCATCAGAGCTTGATAGTTTAGTTTAGTTTTAGTTTTATATTAACGTCGCACTAGAAGCAACACGAGGGCTATTGGCGACGGACCTCGTAATTTTGAACCACGGTCAAGTGACGAGGACGACACCTGAGCTGGCACCCCCCTCTCCTAACATCCCCACCACGCCAACGGGAGGACTTTGGGCCCCGAACAGATTTAACGTGCATCAGCCCCGGCTACACGGCGGGTCTTTGGCGGCCAAGGATCGAACCCGCGACTGAACGAAAACCGCCAGCCGCTAGTCCACGACCTTGACCACTAGGCTACCGCGGCCCCCATCAGAGCTTGAACCCATGACTCAACGAAAGCAACGTCGGCCGTGATTCCGCGACAATGATGATTAGGTTACCGCGGCCGCTGCCTCGGACAAAAACGGTTTCCTTAAATCTCTTTAACATTCACCTGTAGACGGTACCGACCTCTTTGGGAACCGCAGGTCTGATAGTTCGGTGTAGGACATTTTCTCCGTCCACTGTACAGAAAAAAGCAATAATATCTGAAATAGGAAGAGGAAAAGCATACATTTAAACATATTCAGGTGTCGGGGTCAATTTTACCACAAAAAAAAATTTCTTAGCCTTTTTTTGTGAGTTTTACTCTTAAGTCTTTTTTTTTTTTTTATCTTTAGCTCAGAACATCACTCATCTCTTCTTTTAATGCCTACCCCTTATCACCCTATCTCGTTATTATATAGAATGTAATAATTATTTAGTTCACTGTTTTCTTTTTTTATTTCTGATATTGCGATCAAGTTACGAAAGTGACAGTGATTTCGTGAGAGAAATATTCCTCAATTTACATCAACTTGAAACACTGTTTCTTGTATTATATCCTCAACTATAAATTTAATTTCAAGATGAAAACATTCGCATCCTTCAGAATCGACTTTAATGCTGGACTTTTAATTTTTATTGAATGCCGTAGAGTAAATTATAAACGAATTACAATTTAACAGGTTATGCATATACTACAGGATATCCAGGAATAGGGAAATAATACAACTCAAAATTTTCTTACCTTCTAAAATTATAAAATTTTTCTCTAGGGAAGAATTTTTGCTTTGTTGAGAGCTCAATTCTGAAAGAGAAATTCTTAACCCTTCCGAGTTACGGACATCTAAATTTATATTTTTAAATCTTATTGATCTTTAACATGATTTAAGAAAATAATAAACACATTTGTAAAGTAATGATCTAAGAAATTCATTTTGGTACGAAATATTACTAATCATATATATTTATCTTCTTCAATCCATTTACGTTACGGCAGTTACTTGCTTTTGCATATTCTCACGCATTTTTATAAAAAGAAATATTCCAAATTTTTTCGTGTCGAAATCTGAATATTTTGACTGAAATGCCTTCTAAATTCCAAAGGTTTCTTTGCATTTTTGAATAAATTCTCTGAACGCACGATATAGAATGACTGAAGATAAAGTTCAACGTCAAGTTTTTGAGTAAATGTATATATCAAATAGTTCGAAAATTATTTTCTCGATTGATAAGTTTTCTCTTCTCTTCGTCTTCCGTTCGATTTTTCCAGTGGTACCTGATGAAGACTCTCATTCATTGATAAGCGCATGGGTTTATTTGCAAATACATATACTACTATAGTACTATTACCAATAACCTTAAAGAAAATTTAATGATGTCATTTAATTAAATCAAATGGCAAACTCTGATGTTTGCCACTGTTTATGGTGAATAGATGCAGTCCATTGCGAGCTATATTTTACCTGCTATAGGAGGTGGGGCTATTAAATAAATATACTAACGCTGTAAAACAATGTATATTTTGACGTCGTACATTTTTACTTTTTATCACCGTCAATATACAACCTACCTCTATCCTTATAATACTCTATGCGTATCTTCCATTGTTCCAAACAGTGCTTGAAAGTCTTCTACTGCCAGCTCCTTCAGGACGCGTGTAGCTTTCTCTTTCACAACTTCGACGGTCTCATATCTTGTTCCTTTTAATGCATATTTCACCTTAGGAAACAAATAGGAGTCGCATGGCGCAAGATCCGGCGAATAAGGCGGAGGATCAAACACTGGGATGCTATACTTGGCTAAAAATCTCTTGACAAACAATGCGTGGAAGGAGTCGGCACATTGTCTTAATGGAAAAATTTGCCTTACGGATTCTTTGATAATTCCTATAATCTCTGCAATCGCACGAATATTTAACAGACGGTCAGATCAAACCAGATTACCATTTTTTTTTTCGATATTGTCATCCGCTTTTGACGTGGTAAGGTGACCCGGGCGTGAATCATCTACAATGTCTTCTCGACCTTCTTGAAAACGCTTAAACCACTCAAAAACTCATTCATTTCCATACACTTCTTTCAATACATTATAAGCATCAGTAGCGGTTTTTCTCAGCTTCATGTGAAATTTCACAATAATTCATTGCTCACTTAACTTTTTTCCGGCGAAACAGAAAATACGGCAACACAGATTTTTTTCCTGAAGCGAGGGGATACTGCATTCGAAAGAGAAAGCTTCACGCTAAACAGCTATCGGTTGCTGGCGTTTGGCGCATGCGTACTTTTTCTATAGCAGCGTTAGTCTCTTTGATAGCTGAATCTTGTGCAAAGAAAATGTACTTAATATAATTATTTTAAAAAAAAGTTATGTGAATTCAGACTTTTTATCATTCAATACTCATTTGACTAATAAAAGATTTTCTTTTTGTTTCAATAAATCAGATTTATGTTGGTGATTAAGCAGAGAATAAATTGAATTAAAATAAAATAATTTATGAGATGTTAATGCATTATACATATTCGTGTTTTTTTTTTTTTTTTATTCTGAACAATTATTTAAATGTTTGACTTTACGCATAATTTCCTCAGATGTCTTTCAAAATCAAATAATTGAACACAAACATCTAGTTTTCTGTTCTATGCAGTTGAATTCTAATATTGATGTTATTTGATGACTCTTGTGAATACCGGCCATTCTGATTTCGTGAACACAATGTTAATACTATGGAATTTCTACCACAGTCCTCAATTTTTTTTTTCTATTTCATTTATTGAAAAGCCAAAAGGTTTCTACGAAATTACATTTTCCTCCGATTTTTAAAAATATTTTTATCCCTGTTTTACTGACTCGTTTATAGGTTTTCCGGTTTTTAAAAATAATCTAAAATATATTCAAAAATAATCTAAAATATATTCAAAAATTGGGAGGTTAATGCAATTCCGCAGAAACCTTTTTTTTTTTTTTTTTTACTTTTTTCGGGTGCACTTTTAGCGCTTTTTTTGCATTCAAATAGATAAAATAGTATTAATTTTAGGACGGTAGTAGAAATTCCGTTCACGAATTTAAAATGACTGATAGACGGAAGCCTTGAAAACTGATATTGTTATTTGTACGAAATTGAAAATAAAAATGACAGTAATTCTATTAAAGCTTCCGCTAAACCAAATTCTGTTATTTTCTTTGTACATAGTAATATGTAATAAGAGTTATATTTTTAATATAATGTAGTAATACTTTATTATTTCTTTCACTTGAAATCCCAATATAAAACATCTTGTCACTGTAACCGAAGCTCGATTATATTCTTCATTCATTTTGTCTCTCAGATTTTTTTCTGTCTTTGCAAAGAATGCAGTGAGTTTGAATCGGTGTGCGAGGGAAAAAAACCATTTCGTTCAGCCCACCCTAATAACACAACTCTAAATCTTTCAGTCATCACAGTTACAGTTACTGCAGAATGGGCATAGAGAGTATCATCCATGTTATGTCTATTTATATTCAGATGTTCTCTGTCTTTAACCAAGCCGTAAACGCGTTCTCACATCTTTTGCAGCCAAACACGCTGCAGGTGCGCGTAATGGTAACCGCAGCTGCGCTGAAATGTTTATTTTCTCGCAAGTTTTTTCCCTCTCGGTCGGTCGGTTGAGTGATAAGTGAGGTCGAGGGGAGATTTTTTGTGTTTATCTTGCGAGTATCTCTCGGGTAACGATGGGCCACTTCAGGGGCTTGGAGATTTTTGATTGGAAAAACTTGACAGGGACCGTGAGAACGGTATCAATAGAGAAGCTAGGATTCTCGGCTCCGCGATTCATATTGTTTATACAGAAAAACCTCATTAAGTCGGATTAATTGGGACCGTAGTCGATACGCGGATATCGAAAATCCCGGTTGACCAGACAATGGGAAAAAAGGGAATAAAATAAACATAATGAATAAAAATGAAATAAAATGAAAAGTATTTATAGAAAATCATCTTTGTATTGACGAAATCGAGTACGAATCATATCTATGGAAGATAAAGACGTCTATTTTGTGAACAAGAGAAGTGCGCTTTAGGCTTTCCAGTCTGTCGGCCATTTTGATTTCTTTGACATAATGTTTATTCTATATAATTTCGGCTACCGTTCTCAATTTTTTTTTCTATTTGATCTATTGGAATGCAATAAAGTGCATCTGAAAGAGCACAAAATAATAAAAGCTTCTGAGGAATTACTTTTTCCCACCGAAATATATACATAGTTATATATGTTACATTTTTCAGAAAGAAAATATTTTTACTCCTATTTTAATGATTTGTTTGTGATTTTTCGGGTCTTTAAAAATATTTTTAAAAATCGGAAGAAAAAAAAGGAATTCCGCAGAAGCCTTCATTATTTTTTGCTTTTTCTGATGCACTTTATTGTATTTAAATAAATCAAGTAGTAAAGATTTGAGTGCCCTGTATATCATTTGTCATTGGCGGAAAGGAGTGATAATAAAATAATGTTGACTTTGCGCAGAATATTCGTAAAATACCCCTCCCCCCACTTTTCTTTCATACATTACATTCATAGCTGTAAAAAACTCTGTCCCGCGGCTTGGAAGTCGTTTGAACTTGGGTGCCGGTGGTGTTTCGAACTCTCAGCTATTGGAAAGTTTGCCAAGTCACTTTTTTTTGAAGTGTTCTTATCAACCAGACCAAAAGAGATTCTCTGTCAGGCTAGTTATTAAAGCCTTTTAACAATTGTTGCCACTGTTGAAATGAGCCTCCGCAACTATCTCACCGCCTCACCATCTACTATCATCGTGACGATACGATGAAGAGCATTCTGAATAGACTGCTTTACCAGCCATTACTGCAATTAATATACATCCCCACAATGTTGCACCTAGTTTCACTTTGGATAGCTGCCCTTTAACGTCAACATCTGTCTCTAGTTGAAATGGCAGGTTTATTTGACGCATGCGCCGTAGCCTGTATATCACTCATTGTGATTTATGTGCGGCTGCCTTTGACACAGAGACAAATTTTTGCTTCGGGATTATATGCAACCAGTTGTTCAAGGCTACGGTGCCATCTGATGTTCAAGTTCTGGGTCATCACTTTGACGGGTGCGATGTTCCCCCCCCTCC
Organism: Nephila pilipes; assembly: GCA_019974015.1. Classification (NCBI taxonomy): domain Eukaryota; kingdom Metazoa; phylum Arthropoda; class Arachnida; order Araneae; family Nephilidae; genus Nephila; species Nephila pilipes. The sequence goes on from BMAW01080533.1 coordinate 18,362, forward strand.
ACACACATTAAGAGATGTTTTTGGACCCTGTGATGTGTGGGGATGGTTAGTTGACCTTTAGTGACGACGGCATTTTAAACCCTCGGCCACCATTTGGTCCAAAGAAAAGTTTGTCCTTTTTTTTGCAGTGTTCTTGTCAACCAGATCAAAAGGGATTCCCCGTCAGGCTGGTTATAGAGGCGTTTTAGCATCTGTCATCGCTGTTGAAGAGTGTCGCCGCACTACCTCATTTTAATTGCATAACTTTTCTAAATATACATGCAAAATAATTACTTTTTTATCAGCTATTTACTTGTCATGACGGCCACGTATTTATAATGCTAAAGTATTTTTTGTGATCGTTATAAAGTTTTAGAATTTCTTCGGGTTGTTTCGAACAAAATGTTTTACAATTCTATGCATGAAATAAGGATTTAGATGAATAGTTTTCTTAAATCCCCCCCCTCCTTCCCAAATGAGATAAAGTTTTTTTTTTCTCTTTTTTTCGGAGTCTTTTATAGAAAAAAATATACTGCTGTTTGTAGAAAATGCAACACCATGAAAGAATCATCAGAATCAAATGAAATTTAATGCAGAAACGACTTGTACTGATACAAATAAATGATGAAATTTTCAAAACAAAAGAAACAAATTAAGCTTCCGAAATCAGTATTTGGTGCAGCCACCATGCGCTGCAATAAGTGCTGCTATACGACGTGGCATGGAGTCAAACAGATGTTGAATATCTGCTTGAGGAAGAGAATTCCATATCGCTTGTATGCGCAACCAAAGTTCGTCTTTGGAAACTGCAGGACGCGGATCACGAGCGAGACGCCGACCAACCATATCCCACACGTGCTCAATAGGCGACATATCCGGTGAATAAGCAGGCCAAGGAAGAAGTTGCATGCGTTGTGCTGAACAGAAGTCTCGAACAGTCCGCGCAACATGTGGGCGTGCATTATCCTGCTGAAAGATAGCTCCAGGGATGCCTTGAAGGAAAGGAACGACTTCGGGCTGTAGCACTTCACGGACGTACCTGTTGCTATTGAGATTACCCTCAATTCGTATCAAATTGGATCGTCCATGATACGAAATCGCACCCCAGACCATAACTCCGGGTGTTCCACCACTATGTCGTTCAATAATACACTCAGGAAGACAGCGTTGACCGGCATAACGTCTAACACGAACACGGCCATCATGGGTCCACAAATTGAAGCGTGATTCATCTGAAAAGACAACTTGGTGCCAATCAGCTCGCCTGTCTCTGTGCTCAAGAGCCCACTGCCGACGCAGCCGTCGATGATTCGCCGTGAGGGGAATCCTGTATAAAGGCACCCTTGCACGCACTCCACGGCGCAGCAGACGACGACGAATTGACGAAGCCGACAATTGTACACCTGTAGCAGTAGACCAACGTGCTGCCAGCTGCCTGGAGGAAGCTGTGCGATCATTCACCGCCATGCGGAGCAGGTGTCGATCATCGCGCTCTGACGTCACCTTCTGTCGTCCAGTGCCTGTTTTTCGAGTTGTTCGGTGCTCGTCGGTCCACTGCTTCCAAACTCGCATCACTGTGGAACTGTTCCGCTGCATACGAGCTGCTATTGCGCGATAGGAAAATCCTCCTTCTCGAAGGCCGATTATCCTCCCTCGTTCAAACTCCGTAAGTTGCTTGAATTTCTTATTCTTCCGTCGTGGAGGCATACTCAGGTCTCACTAAACGTTTGCCACTAACAAATAATCATAGACTTTTTTCAACGTCCCGCTACAGCACTTTATTTATACGCTTTCAGCATCAATTCAGAGGGCGCTGCGCGCGCCGCGCACACGCGATGGCTCTGAAACTTTATTAATTTGCATAATATCCTATAATTGACATTTGCTGCGAATTTCATTTGATTCTGATGATTCCTTCATGGTGTTGCATTTTCTACAAACAGCAGTTTATGTATAAAACTATAATTAGCTCTAATACAACCAAACATATGCACGAAATTTTGAAAAAAACTTCTCAGAAACTGTTGTGAAATATTAAAATTTATAGAAACAGTAAGAATTTTAAAATATTGGAAATTTTAGTGAAAAAAAATTTAAATTTTAAATAATTGTTGATTTAAAAATGAAGTTTCTCTTTAGAAATGTATATTTTAAGTGTGTGCAAATACGGTGAATATAAATTTTTTTTTCTTATGAATATCTAATTTTAAATAAACTACTCTCATGCTACTGTGTCCCTTTAAATGTATTTTTATTCTAATAGATAATTTTGAAATGTTATTCGTGATACCAATTCTTTTTTTTTTCCCCCGAAAACGAATGGAATCCATGCTTTTAACTTTCAAAAATTTTGATATTTACTTTATTTTAATTGCCATATTTAAGATCATTAAAACGTTTATATTCGTTCTGACGAGTAACATTTTATATGTTTTACAGGTGGATAAATTTGGTGAGCCCAGACGTCCATCAATTCTAGGTAAGATTTATAATTACATCGAAAAAATTAGATAAAAGAACGTGATAAATATTGACACACGATTTTATTTCCGACTTTGAACAAGTGGAACCAACATGGGTGACCCTGAATTAGGGATGGTCAACTCGTGGCACACATGCCACTTGGCACGGTGGAGTTCAAACAATGGCACGTGAAAACTTCTTGAAAAATTAAAAAATCTGAAAACTCCGAACTATGATAGATTTAAAAATTCAGTATCAGTCTTGAGGGATTAATTCAGAGCTAGGTTTGATGATTTTCAAGGAGATAAAAAAAATTGATCTTTTCAGAAATCTTTTTCCAGTTTCTTTATAAGACCTTGATTATTACCACATGAGCTCCAAATTGAAATTATTGGCGTACAGACCCATACTACACTGGAAAGTAAATATAAGGAACTTATTTCAACTGCAAATGATCAAAATTGTATTTAATTTGGAAATTTGTACCAACAAGCGATTTTAGAAATTTACGTGATTTGGTTGTTGGATATTGTAGATTTGGATCAACATATATGTTTGTGAACAAATATTTTCCATTATAATCATATTAAAATCAAAATGTCTTTTAAGATTAACTAATATATACTAAAATACCAAATTTTGTTAGCAACTTTTAGAAGTAATTCTTGTATAGGTGACTTGATAAAAAAAAAGATTCAAATTCCAAAACCACATTAATAAAATACTCACTGCTTAATAATTAGGATCAAATGTTTTTCAAGTTATTCATTTTTTATTTTATACTAAGCTTAACTGGCTGAACTTTAATAATGCTTATTGACAGTAAAATATAAATTTGACCTTTTGTTTTATTTGTTACATTATTTTTTATACATCTAAAGTATTCAGACTTACATAAAAACAAAAAAGATGTGTTGCTTGCAAAAACCTTATAATCAGCTCATAAATAGCATTTTTTTTACTTCTTTATATTTTTTATGTTGAAAAAGAAAAAGAGGCACGCATATTTTTTTTTGTTTTTTTTTGTTCAGATAGTGGCACTCTTCCTAGAAAGGTAGCCACCCTTTCCCTAAATAAATAACAACGTGTCATTTATCTATGTCCCTACGTAGTAGTCCAGCGGCTTACGTCGCGAGTTCCACAGGCACGTATCTTCATTACATAAGTATGGAAATCATCCCTCCCCGGGTAACCGAGTGATCATTTCTTTGACATGGTGCTTCATGCCTTTGGTAAACAAGGGTGACGCGTCTCTGGGACAGCCTAGTAATCTTTCAGCAGCATTCGGATGAGGTAATTGAGTGCTAGCCTGGGCAGGCGTTTTACTCATGTTTTATCTGTGATCTTTTTAAAAAAAGATCATTAAATGCGAAAAGAACAAGCAGTTTAATAAAGGTGCCGAAGCGCCTAGGATGAGATAGTGCGATGGAGTTGGAAGGGAGAACAAAAATATAAAAGGAGGAAAGGAAAAAAAAAAAAAAGTTTTTTTCCCCCTCAACCGGAAAAAATTCCAGTCGTAGGAATTGTTTTATTTTATAATAATATAAAGTTTTTTTTTATGTTTTTGTAATTATAAGAAATTTTTCATTTCAGGAGAATGGTGACTGTAATGGACAGTCCATTTCCCGAATTGAAACAAGTGTATAATTTTTTTTTTCTTTTCTTTTGTATTTTTTATGTAAAAAATAAAAAGTAAAAAAATGAAAGTGATGTAAGGAGGAAGTTTAAGGATAGGAGAAAGGTGAAAGCAAAAAGAAGCAACTAAAAAAGTCGTCTGGAATCAGAGGAGTTCGGTCGCCAGACCAAATAGCGACGTGGGTGGGGTGGTAAGAAGGATTGAATGGAGGGCCAATGGTGTGATATGTGTATTGGAATGGTTGATCGGAGCGGAATTCAGTTTTACGGGGGATAGAGATTGAAATAATTTTCACACGATTCGTAAGGAAATGGATGAAATCCATTATTATGAAGGAAGATTTTTTGTGCTTGAATAAGGGAGTTATTATGAGAGTGGATGGTACTGTATAATCTCCTAGCCAAGTAGGAGATGTGTTTTTTGATGGGTGGGATGTGTAGGTCGTTATGAATGACACTATTACGGACATACCAGGGAGCATTTACAATAATTCTCAGAATTTTATTTTGGAGGGTCTGAATGTGTTTGAGATGGGTTTTTGCTGCGTGCCCCCAAATGGAGGATGCATATAAAATTATGGGTCGGATTACTTGCTTAAAAAGTAAAATTTTATTTTTAAGTGATAAATTTGAATGTCTTCCTATTAATGGTAGACAATTAAAAAGTTTTTTCCAACATTTTTCCTTGATATTAATGATGTGTTTTTTGAAGGTGAGTTTTGAGTCGAGTGTAACACCGAGGTATTTAACATCGGTGCTCCACTCGATATCATCTCCGAATAAGTGTAGTTTTTTACCAGGGGGTGGGGCTGTGTCTTTTCTAAAAACAAGTGCTTTGGTTTTATTAGTGTTGACCGCGATGCGCCAGAGTGAAAGCCACTTTTCGATTTTGTTAAGGTGTGTTTGTAATTTTTTTCGGGCCACGTTTGGGTTGTGAGATTGGACGAGGAGTAATCTTTCATGGTCGCGGTAGCCTAGCGGTCATGGTTGCGAACTTGCGGCCGACTTCGTTTCGTCAAATTGCAGGAAAGAGTTCTGATACCTTTAAATATTCACCATGCAGCGGTGCTGATGCACATTAAAACTGTCGAGACATCAAGATTCCTTTCGCTGCGTGGTGTGGCAGTTCAGAGAGAGAAGTGCCGGCCCAAGTGTTATCTTCGTCACTTGACCGTGGCTTAAAATTACGAGATCCGTCGCCAATAGTCCCTGTGTTGCTTCTAAGTGCAACGTTAATAGGCAATCAATCACCCGACCAAGAAACTCTTAACCTCAATCACAGGGCTTAAATGATCGTAATATTCTTAAGAATCTGTTCCACATCGAATATTCCATTTTTGATTTATTCTTTTCCACTTTTTTTCTTACCTAATTATAACCACATATTTGTAGCGACTTCCTTCTACAGCAGCGCCACTGGTTAAAAGGCCTTACTCAACCAGCCCGAAAAGATATCTTTTCGGCTTGATTGGTAGGCCCGTCATCTTCGGACCCCTTGGTCCAGGGTTCGAATCTACGCTGCCTTTTCGCGACCGCCACATATTAGACTCTGTGTAATATCGCATTATGCATTACGAATTGAAATATTTTAATAAAAGACTAGGAATTTTAAAGGTTAGCCCTTTTTGTTGCCCTCAGGGACTTTCTTTCTTTAGGAATCATGAAGTTCTTGAATCATGAACCCTGGACATCTTAGGGATCTCTTTCTTTCCCACGGCGTTTACTGTTTTCAGTAAACACGGATGATACAGCCACGGGATACATTAGCTATCTTTCTCTATTTTCGACCCTCCTTCTTGTCAATCATTTCCCCCTTTTTCTTCCGTTTTTCTTACGCCTAGGTTACAGTTAGCCTTAGTTTGCCGCCATATGGTCTTCATAAACCCCCAATTTCACTGATTGACTCAATCACGCATGCTTACGTCGAGAGTTTCATTGCGGAACTATACGTCATGGTTTTCGTGAGACTTCTATTCAATCTAAGATAGTCATTTGAAGTAATGAAGATTACTGTTGGACGTTAACACACAATAGGACCTTAAATTTCTGACATGTTGTAGGGTGTAAATTGTGAGAGTGAATTAACAGCTCGGGTTGTTGTGTTCGTCATATTAGCTCAGGCATGTAATTATTAATCTGTTCGACCGTGTTGGTTTACCGGAGCCCGGGTCTCCTTAGCCTGTGTCGAGGAGATTAGAATGTTGCACGACGAAGATGGAATTTACGCACAAGCTGTACGATAGGTATGGAGTGGATACACTGGGATTGATTGTTTTTTGGCTGCCTCCTTCTGGAACCATTTGGTTATGTTTGCAGCGGTTACTTTTCCTTATTTAACTCCGCAGACGTCATAAAGTTTAATTAAATAGTTAATAAGGTCACAAATACAATTTCAGGCACACACACGTCACAGTTAGTTAATTATTTTCACAGTATAAGGTCGCTTACTAACCCACTCGCACCGAGTGTTAGACGTCTTCTTGATTACAGCAAGTTAGATCTTTAACCTCCTTAGCGCCCTAGGCACTTCAAATTCGCCTAGGCCCTCCCCACTATTTTCAGAGCACCCCTCCTTCAGTTCTTTCTTTGCCAGTTTTGGTTCGGGAGGGATTTTCCCTTAACTTTCTTACCGTTTTCCCTTTCTTTGTTTTTGCTCTCTGGAGAGTCTTTCCTTTATCCACCTCCTATGGACCCAACGTGTCCCGGACTGGCAACTGGCAGTCGTAAAGAAAGGATAGTAGCATTTTTTGGCCACTCTTTTTCATTTCTCACCTTACGGCATTACGGACCACCTACCCACACTTTTGTAAATTTGTACAGAAAATTAATGAAATCGCTTGAGCAATCACAGTATATGTATGAACAGTTTTCAACTAGTTAATTATCATCTTTTTCATAGCTTAACGCTTTACTACTTTTACTTTTAGGCATCCGTATTTTTTTTTTTTTTTTTTTTTTTTTTTTAATTGTAATTTTTTTACATTGGTTTAATTTTGGGTTTTGAAATTTGCAAAATCATTAATGACATAATTGAAATCAATTTCCATTGCAATATCATTTTGAGTGCATAGCAACATCAACCTGTTCAGCTTTTCTTTTTCCATAGTAGATCTCATTTCAGTCTTTACTACTCTCTTAAGGGCAGAAAATCTGCTCTCTGCTGTATAGTTTGTCACACAAGAGTCAAGTAAATTTTCTTATTGCGACTTCTAAATTTGGGAAGGTACTTTCCAAATAGTTTTTCTTGATGTAGGAAGATATTTCTCTTATTGCGGTTATTTTTTTCTCCTTCATATACATTTTGAAATATTGACACTCTTGCACAAACTTCTTCATCGATGTCTTTGGGGTAGCTTAGAGACAAGTATTTCGCCTGTTTTGTTCCATCATCTTTCTCCTTTTCATATTTTTTTTTTCTGAATAACTGGAATCTTGTGTTAAAAACTTCGTAATAGTTCCTTCTTTTGTTTAACTGAGTTACAAGATTGTCAATAATTGATAAGAAAACTCCAGCTCGAAATCTCTCTTATTCATCATCATGGAGTCCTTCTCTGGGTCTCCTTTTTACTTCTGAAAAAAATTTCCTTTTCCTGATTTTTTTCATATCTAGGCTCAGACACGTTAGCTAGTTGCAATGCTCTTGTCTCATAACCATCAAAGTTGGATCTTTTTTCAGATAAAAACAAAGATAACTTCTGTAACTCCTCAACAGAGCCAAGGATATCAAGTTCTTCCTTCCGTAGTTTGTCACTGGTTTTGTCCCCCCTTTGTAAAATTTCGTTCCAAATCACAGTTAATAAAGTAAAGTTAAAGAGGAGAGTATCGATACATCAGCTGTTACGGTGGGTGCGGGAGGGGAAACCAGTGTACTATATCAGTGTCTTGTCTCTACGCCCGCAAACAATACCGTTGACTCATCATCAGTCAGGCGCACTGTAGTGCCCACTCTTTCACTCTGCGCGAACACAACACTCAGAAACATAAAGCACACATGATTCGGTAAGCGGTGGTACGTTCGCTGTGATTTTAATTTTTTCTCTATTTTTCCACCCTCCAATTGCTTTCAACCCCCAAATCTATTGCTTCTCAGGCATGTGCCTAGCGTACCTAAGCGGAAAAGTGGCCCTGGGTTGGACACTTATTACACTAATCGGAGTCACAACCAATTTTATTGCAAACGAATAATTGCAATAGCTTAAAATAAATTAAACATTTAAGTCTTAGCATACCAAACAACTCGCACTAAGAGTGAGATTTCTTGAATACAGTAGGCTTGGCATCTATTACTTTAACCAATATTACTGCAAAACGAATAATTGTAATAATTCACTCCAATTTACCAACAACAATATCAACTTCTCTTTTAATTATGTCTCCCTTCTTATTGCTTTCAATCCTATTTCGCTTACATATTACTATCTCTAATTCACTTAATTTATACTTTTTATTATCATCTAATTAACCTAATCAAGTTTCATTTGGCTGGCAAGGAGTTGAAGTTTTATGCAATTCAAATGACAATAAGACTCAAGATTAATGAAAAGAAAACCACGAATAGCCCAGTTTCATGAAGTTGCAGCGAAATAAGAAGCAGTGCATCTTATATGTTTTCTACCCTTTCCGTCCTTATCAAGGAGAGTGCTAACAAAATTACGAGTTTCGTCACCGATAGTCCCTCATATATGAGGTTCGTTCTCTAAGTCATTAGAAATTCTATGAGATGATCCTCGTAGCATCGAAAATGTCTTGATTTTAGGAAATATCACTAGACAGCTCAGCTGTCTAAGTCTCAGTTTCTCGTATTCAGGATCATGACCCCTTTCGCACTCCTAAAATTCTTTGTCATAACGTTTCCAGCGGATGAATTCATCCTCGTCTTCGTTAGAGCGAATTCACAGGAGGTAATCCATTGGTTGAATTTTTGTTTGATTTTCGGTGTGTAAGGATGAATCCAGGTCTCATCGACGGTGACAACTCGATGCGGAAGCAATCAAACTTTGAATTGGCTGCAAATGACTATTAAATCAAAACTAACTTATCAATAAATTTCAAATTTGTTTCGGCTCCGTTTAACAGATGGGTAGCACCCAACGGCAACAACAATTTACTTTAATGAGGCCATCTGTCTTCAAATACAAATACTTTTTCAACCCCCCTTGTATCGCTATAATTAATTCAATTCATTGCGCTTGGTATCTTCATCTAATTTGCCTAATCATGTTTTCTTTGGTTTGCAAGGAGTTGAAATTTTATGCAATTCAGATCATAAAAAATCCCCAAGGTTAATGAAGAGAAAATCGAGAATAGCCCAACATTACAAAGATGCTGCGAAGCAAGCAGCAGTGCTTAACTGGTTTGTGTTATCGGCCCATTCCGTGCTCGTCAAGGAGAGTGCTAACTAAATTACGATGTTCATCGTGAGTAGTTCAGATGTAGTTTCGGAGTGACGTTATTTCAATCCTCCCAATCAGCCGCTAATCCGAGAGCGTTTTGAGAAAACTGTTTGAGATGAATTGATTCATATTTCCTTTTCAGATCTTATATAAAGAGTTGTGTTCTTTTCTTTAAAGGTATGACAAAGACCATTCTGGTAAAGGTGAATCGATTAGAGCGTTCTTCTTCTTCAGGCATCGTTTTGCAATACCTCATTTTCCCCATAGACAGCATCCGGATGTTCGTGAACTGTGTCCACTACAAGAAGCTCACAGTGGAGACGACTTGCAACAAGATATACTCTTTAATGCTGGCTCCGGTGGACCTCGCTCACAGTGACCTTGAAGAAGCGTGGGACCTGTGGACGAAGGCTACCACCTGTCTGCAGCGCGCAGCAACAGATATCAAAGACAGCGAGAAGATAAAGGGGTTCTTCAACCTGGATAATGGTCTGCCAGATCCATTTTTCGTAAGTTCGCTTGGGTCTGCATTTTAATTGTATTTTTATCCCATTTCTTAATTTTTTGTGCCTACGCAATCAGACAACTCAGGATGACACTTTACGCGTTCTAAACACCCTTGATGAATATTGTTACATGTTTTACAATATATATATATATATATATATATATAACACATCAATCAATAACTCCCGAGACTAACCCAGAGATGGCGCTCGTAGTAAACCAGTAACCAGGTCTTTCTAGAGTACTAACCTTTGCTTGAAACGTGTCAAAATTTTAAGTCGAAACAGCAGAAACAGCTGAGTTATCGAGGTTGGAGTAAAGTCGTTTTGTAGTTTGTTTAAAAAATGGAAAAAACCGAGTTTCGTGTTCTGATAAAACATTGTTTTTTAATGGGTAAAAACACCGTGCAAGCGAAACAATGGATTGAAAAATGTTACCCGGACTCTTGTCCATCCAAAGCAACGATTTGTCGGTGGTTTGCCGAGTTTAAACGTGGTCGTACCGACACAAATGACGCGGAACGCTCGGGTAGACCTGTGGAAGCCGTTACACCGGAAATTGTGAGTGAAGTGACCAAAATTATAATGAAAGATCGTAAAGTGAAGCTCCGTGAGATTGCTGAGATGACACAGATATCATATGGAAGTGTATTTACTATCCTTCATGAAAAATTGAGCATGAAAAAGGTTTTTTCCAAGTGGGTGCCGCGATTGCTTTCGATGATGCAACGAGTCGATGATTCAGAAAGCTGTTTATCGCTATTTACTCGCAACAAAAAAGATTTCTTGCGTCGTTACGTGACCATGGACGAAACATGGATACATCACTACACTCCAGAGACGAAGCGGCAGTCATCTGAGTGGCGTTCAGCTGGCGAAAGCCGTCCGAAGCGTCCGAAAACTCAGCAGTCAGCTTTCAAAGTCATAGCGTCAGTTTTTTGGGATACGCATGGCGTGATTTTCATTCACTACCTCGAAAAAGGTAAATCGATCAACAGTGATTATTATATTGACTTGCTGGTGCGTTTGAAGGAGGAAATCGCAAAAAAACGACCGCACATGCAGAGAAAAAAAAATCCTTTTTCACCAAGACAATGCACCCTGCCACAAGTCGATGAAAACAATGGCAAAATTGAAGCCAGATTTAGCCCAGTGACTACTGGTTTTGCCATCTTAAAAATGCTCCAGGAAAAAGATTTGGCTCAAATGAGGAGGCTACCAATGCATGAAACTGAAGCTTATAGCGAAAGACAATTTTTTTTTATAAACATGGTATTGAAAAATTGGAAAAGCGTTGGAACGATTGTATCACCCTAAAAGGTGATTATGTTGATGAATAAAAAAAAAAAATTGCAAAAAAAATGTTGTTTTCAATGTTAGTCTCGGGACTTATTGATCCATTTGTTATATATATGCCTCCTTTTTTATATTATGTATTTTTTAGTTATTTTTCTGCTCAAGTCAGATATACATTTCACTTATATATATGTATGTTGGAGGTATCCGTCTTGCAAGACACTTCCTGTTGCTTCGGTGTCTAGGGGTGGGGAGGTGTCGGCATTTACCAATGATGATGAGATTTCAAATTGTTTTCCTTTTTTTTTATTAGAAGGAGAGATAAGGGCAAAATATCTGCAAAAGCTGTTATGTACAAGTTGATATATTTTAAATAACAAGTTCCCTCGAGAAAGATATAATAGATGGATGGCTACCCAACTTGATGGGATGGCTACCAACAGCGATAGGAACTGGAACGCGCGCTGGCGTTCGGAGTTCATCTACATCGGGAAAAGGAGGAGAAGAGCATAGGAGAAGAGGGCGCGAGAACTAAACGTTTCTCAGTCAGGAATAGGAGGCGCTGCGTGAGCTATCACATGACGCTGATTCGTGGTGTCATCTGTCGAGTAACTGAGGAATTAATTTTGCAGTATGTTTGAAAATACAGTTAATACTTTGATAATTAGCTGGAAAATCCTACATGTATTTTGCTTCGTTTTTTAACTACGATCCCACCCATTTTATACCATGACACTGTTTTATGGCTGAATTTTTTTTCGATGAATATTAACTTGCATTTTTAAAATTCTAAGTTGCTATTCTAGGCTAAAAATTTCATACAGCCAAAAAGTTCTCCAAAGAGATAATATGCGCATGCTCAAATATTATCAGTAAATTTTAATTCTTCACACAATTTTTTTAAAATGTCGTTTGAAAGTACAATGCCCAGCCTCCCGACCTCCGAAAGTATACGCACCCACAGAACCGCGTGATTTTCCCCTTTGAGATTAATTTCTTATAAAAATTCATATAAAATCATTGCTGCAATTAAATACGCGGAAATAAAAACGAAACAAAAGTATAATAAATATTAAATATAATTATTTAACATTATATAATAATATAAATAAAATACATACATCAACTAATAATATATATTTTATAAATAAATGAAATAATGTAATATAAATAAATATATATATATATAAGAAAAATTAATATGTACGAGGTTCGTTTGATAATTTCTTAGAAGTTCCAAGAGATGGCGCTCGTAGCATCGAAAATGATTTGCTTTTAATAAGCATCTTGATTCCCTTGACAGGTGTTTTAAGTCTCAGTTTCTCGTATTCGTCACCACGACACCTTTCGTACTTCAAAACATTTTCGTTCTAACTTTTCCGGTTGATGAGACCATCCTCGCCTTCTTTGGAGCAGATTAACTGAAAGCAACCAGTTGTTTTGATTGTTTCTTGGTTTCCGGTGTATAATGATGATTCCAGGTCTCCTCTACGTTTACAATTCGACGCAGCAGCAATCAAATTTGGATTGGGCAGCAGATGACAACCAAATTAAAACTAACTTATGAATCAATGTCAAATTTGTTTCGCCTCCGTATAACAGAAAGTATCATCCCAATGGTGACAACAATTAACCTTAATGATGCGATCTGTCTTCAAATACAAGTACTCTTTGAACCCCCTTCGTAATTAGAAATATTCGTATAATAAAATATGTAATAATATAAAACTTATAAAAAAACACTCCAAGTTGAAACCACATCGCTATGATCATGAGCCTCGGTAAGACTCGTCACAAATATGATGCCGTGGACTGTGAAGGAAGAATCCTGTAATCACATATGTGATCATGGTCCTAAACGGGTTAAAAAGTGTTTTGATTCACGGTATAATACCACATACATTCCATACAGATAACCACTCCGCCTGCAAAAAGTGCAATGAGCCTTTTACAAAAGCTATGGATATCTATTGGAATTATATGTTGTAAAAGTAAAGGCTTCAGTTCTGAAGAAAAATAAAGCATAAACCATAATGCAACTTAGAGTTGACATTTTATTAAAAAAATAAATGAAAATTTGCCATTTTATTTTTACGCTGCCGTATTTTTCACCCTTAATAAAAATATCTTAATCGCAGGGATAGGTAAAAATATGTTGTATGCTTATAAAGGGTGCTGAAAAATAAGAAATTCTTATTGTATAAAAATAAGTATTTTACATTCAATTCAGTAAAATTTTAAATAAATTACCTTAAAAGTTTTAGTAACTCTGTTAGCTCAACCAATTTAAATTGTTCATGCAATTTTAGAATAGAATTAAAAAAAATTTGGTAATGATAAAATAGTATAATAATAAATTATATCCATTATAAAACAAAATTAAGAAACTCTAAGTATTAGTACATTGGAAGATCACACATATAAAGTGATTGAATATTTGCGAACACATCAATTTACAACTTAATTTAGATATAAGACATCCATCAAAAACTGCATTGACTTCATTATTTTTCTTTTCAGGGTCTTTCATTGGAAAACTTGGATGTTTATACCTTCGATCAAAGTAAGATATTCGCTAGTTATCGGAATAAAGAAGTAAAATTTATCGACATAAATAATACATTGGCAAATTACGTCCCTGTAAGTTATAAAAAGGGTTACTTGGAAGTAAAGTACCATACAATCATATATCCTCTGTCGATCGATCGATTGATAGTTTCGCTAACGTCGCACTTGACGAAACTATCAATCAATTGATCTGATTCTCGGGATTGATGCTCGGATTTTCAGTAGCAACAGGGCTCGAACTCATAACTCGACGGAAATAACACCAGTTCCCAACCTTGGGTACCATGGCCTCTATAGAGAACCATAATACTCGTAAATAAATAAATTCGAGATAAAAACCAACGTTTTTATAAGGAGGCAAAGTTTATTGAAGAAAATTATTGAAATATTAGTTAAAATGGGTCGCAAATATCTAAATATTGCATTGTTAGGCGAGTAAGAACGATTCCCAAAATTTCAGAGCTCTAGCTTGATGGGAAGTTGGTTAAATTAACGATCGAAAATTTGATGACACACACACTCACACCAAGTGAAATTCAGAAAAACGTTGTAATAAAATGTAGTAAGCTTCTAAACCGTTTTTGACTTGTGCAATATATACATCTGTTACAAATATATTGCGCAATTTAACGTTCTCTTTCTCGAAAGCATTTTTTTTCACCTCTTTACGAATTTTGATGATTTTGGAATAAAGAAAATTGTAATTGAAACGTACATATCTATTCAAGAGTTTATTAAAGATATTTTACCCTAGGTACGCTTGTCCTTTTTAAGTAGTGTTGTGGTAAAACAAGATAAAAGTCATGAATAACTGATTCAAAGAGAAATTCCTAATCGGTTGGTTGTTTAAATTGCCAACAAAGAAGACACGACAAGTTTTCTTCGGATCTTAAGAATGTGGTTTCGAATCGCCCTTGACATCAAGATCAATCCGCCTTCTTCACCAAGGGATGAAAAATATTCCCCTATAAATGGTCAAAACTTCAAGCCGCAGAAGCGGTCTACTAGAACACTAGATGGAAGCACAGCTTTTAACTATGGATTGCGTATAACTCCGAAGCAAACTTCTTCCAGTGTGTCTAAAGAAGACATCCACTCATAAATCACGACTAATCATATACTGGCAACGGCCCGTGCTTTAAATAGACTTTTTACTCAACTAGACACAACTAATAACTCCAGAGGAAACTATTTGAACAACATTCTATTCAACAAGAAGGGAATGTACATCAATTGACGTAATGGCTCGAAAAACAACCGTTTCTAAATATTGTCCGTATTGATACGAACCTGCGATTTTGCTTCCATGCAACGTTATTCTTACATAGGAAAATAGATATTTCCAGAAATTTCATCGAATACCAAGGAAAGCATTAATAATGACCCTCCTCCCAACCTTGATTTCGAATTTGGTGACCATTGTGGTGACAAAATGAAGGTTTTCGAAAATGCTGGAATCTTGCCGAAATCTCGATTAGGAGAAAAGTAACGCATTATTTCTTAATAGTAAATATGGCTTTATAATTTGCCAGAATAGCTATAAATACGGAGAGATGTGATGCTCGAGAGAATTGGCCGAGCGACTTTGCACTTAAAAACACTCAATTCAGTTTAAATTTGTGCACACACGTATAGCTCACGTAATTGCTTTTTAGCCTTAAATTTCCAGGCTAAAAATTATTAAATAAATATAAGTAAAACAATTTTAAAATCAAGGTTTTATCTAACGATGTATTAAACGGTATAAAATAATTTTTAATGTTAGATAATATGTAATTTATAAAAGCCTAGGACGTCAATACCTCTTTTGATCTCATATAATTATTATAGTTATGGTACTTAATTTATAGGTAATTTCCTAAAAATCCTAGTGAACGCGCTTCCAGCTTTAATAAATTATATATTATTTTAATACCTTTCAGTCTAGCTTTAAGTAAAAGCTTAATAAAACCTTTTTTACTTATATTTATTATATTTGAACTGAGAATGAATAATTTTTTTTTTTTTTTTTTCTATTTGTTGTTGATAATATCCAGTACATTTTAATTTTTAATTAGAATTGAAGTTTATTTTATGTGTTTATAAAAAGTTTCTTTTATTATTATTACTGCTTATCATAGTGCATCAAATAAAGGGAAGTTTTTTTTAATGTGTACACACACATACAGCTTATAATTTTTCCTATTTAAGACAGTCTTAAAAAATTAGTGTTTTAAAACGGTAAATGTGGCGTCACAACGAACAGAAATTTGGGGTAACTGGTTTGATTCCCAGACAGGGTTGATCCAGGAATTCCAAAGTTAACAGTTCGTCTTACATACAATTTCTTTATCATGTGACAGATTCCGTTAATGAAACTAGTGGCATTTTTAGCGAAGAACATTAACAAGAATAATCTGACTTAAAAAGAGCCGAAAACCTTTGATAAGTTCGGCCGTATACCGACGGCAAGTAACTCTTTCGCGATAAAACTGTCTTTATCGTGAAATAGCCGCAGGGGCATGTGACTAAACTGCATAGTTAAGTTCTGATATCATGAAGCGACGGCACTAATGGAAAATTAAATTGATTACCTCAATCTTGCAGGAGAGTACACCAGATTTTTTTTGCCACTATTGAAAGGAAACTTAACTAGTGCATGGTTTTATTCAAAATTTTTAAGATAAAGATTATAGCTACCTTATTGGTTAGAAAACTAATTGCCACTACAGCAAAACCTTTTAAGTCGGATTGATTAGGATCCGTGCCAATTCAAGGAAACAAAAATGTGAGCAAACCGAGGTAGGAAAAAAAAAAAATAAATAAATAAATAAATAAAACGAACTACTCGTATAATTACAAAAAAAAATAATCTTTGCATTCAACAAATCGGTTGTGAACCCTATTTAAAGAAGATAAAGATGTCCACTTTGTGAACAATAGATATGCAGTTTGAATTGTTTTATAGCATTTTCCACTTAGATAATACAGCACGGAATGTCATTTGTCTCTGACGATAAGAGTCCTTTCGTGCATTCGTAGCTGCCAATAAAGAAAAGATCACTTCTCAAATTCATAAGAAAAAAATTTAAAAAAATCTTGTAGATCGATCCGGATTATCCGGAGATCCGAATTAAAATCAGTCCAAATTTACGAGGTTCTATTGTACTTCTGAAGCTCAAGAGCTTTAAACCAACTACATAGCTGGTCTTCTAAAGCTCTCGTTTAGAAACTGCGTTTTGTAGGAGGTCTGTGGCCGCGGTATAGTTTTTATTAACGTCGCACTAGAAGCAACACGAGGGCTATTGGCGACGGACCTCGTAATTTTGAACCACGGTCAAGTGACGAGGACGACACCTGAGCTGGCACCCCCTCTCCAAACATCCACACCACGCCAACGGGAGGACTTTGGGCCCCGAACAGATTTAACGTGCATCAGCCCCGGCTACACGGCGGGTCTTTGGTGGCCAAGGATCGAACCCGCGACTGAACGAAAACCGCCAGCCGCTATCCACGACCTTGACCACTAGGCTACCGCGGCCCCTCTGTGGCCGCGGTAGTCTAGTGGGCGGGATCAAGGAATTCTGGTTGGCGTTGTTTTCGTCGAGTCGTGGGTTCGAGCACTGATGTCTGCCGTGTGGTGCGGATGATATCGGTTAAATCTATCGAGGTCC